>QVOB01010448.1:0-16014 GCA_014839585.1 Pseudomyrmex concolor | reverse complement strand
CCTTTATTTTTTTGCTGTATATATCATTGTAATATACAATTTTGTCAAGTTACATGATGAAATTGTAAGATATTGCTTTAGTGATGTTAAATAAAAAATCTCCTGTGTTTTCCTGGATCTTTTTGCAACCAAATTCATATCGTTATCAATTTTGCTTGCATTGTTTCATTCCTGTTACACAAGCAAATATTATTTATGTAACATAATTTTCTTTTTCTTTCTGTAGTTAGCGTTTTGTGTGTGGCTTGCTGTTCATTCAGTGTTAAAACAGCCTTATCTTTAGTCCCCTTGGCAGACCACTTTCTCCGTACGAGCTGAAGAATGCACAAAACGTCAGCGAGTCTTTTTCCCTGTCTTCGCAAGTGTCAAATGAGCAAGTGACATGCGCTTCCAGTCAACAATGCGACAACATAATATTGGATTGCGGCAAGCCTGTGAACTTTACTTACTATGATAATCTAATCGGTGTGGCAAATAGGAACAAGCATCCGTTGGTGCCAGAGCCTAATGTGGCGCTCATGTTCAAAAAGAACGGCGCCAAAACTGTTGATGTTGATATTGATTTGCTAGAGAAACGTTTGAAGAAAGCAAAGAGAGAGGTATCTATATCAAGATCCTATTAGTTGATTTGGGTTTTATGCATCTACCATCGATACTGTGTGTAACAATATGTAGAATCAAATATGAAGTTGTGACTAGCATCCTTTTTATAGAAGGAACTAATTAACTTATCGCGATTTTGTGTGTGCAAATGAATGATGTTTTTCCTGAATATTTTCTTCATACTATATAATGAAATAAATTTTTAAAGTAATTGAGACAAATTCTCCACATATGTCATTGACCCTAATTTTTCTCATGTTTTTTTTTTTTCTAAATGCATGTTTTACAGAAACCAAAATCTGTCCAGCTGTACAATCAGATAGGAAATTTTTGGCGTATAAAAGGCGACGCGCAGAGATCAATTGAGTGCTTTCGCAGAGCACTTGCCGTGTCGCCGCACAATGCAGAAGTGCTCTTGAATCTGGCTAGAGTATTACTGGTACAGCATTATTTGGATGATGCAACATATTTAGCTAGACGATCCTTAGAACTGCAGCCTCCAGATCGCAATGCGTGGGAACAGTATCTCACACTTGGGCAAATCTTTAAAGTATGTAGATGACAGTTTAATAGTTATTACGGCTGCGTTGGGCGCGCTATCGACGCTATTGCGTCATTCTATTTTTGTTTTGCATCTATGAACAATAAAAATAGAATGATACAATAGCGCAGATAGCGCGCTCCTCGAACGCAGTTTGTATATAAAAGCATACGCAATTTTTTTACTTTTATCACTTTGCAGGCGTACGGGCACTTTCAAGAGGCAGCTGTACATTTGCGTCACGCGTTGGAATTAAAACCAGATCTCACTGACGCTGCCGATGCGCTAAAAGAAGTAGAGCTACCTGCTGCGAGTATACATATCTACACGTTATTAATTATCATCTGCTTAGTACGTAAATCACTCAAATTCATGTAAAGTTAAATAAGTAAAAATATTTTCAATGAGTTTTTCTCAAACTCAAAAAAAAATAAATAAATAATTTTTTTTTTTTTTTTTTTTTTTTTTTTTTTTTTTAATTTTTGTTTGTCAGATAGTCACGAGAATCATTGTCGTCATACGTTTATCTGTTCTTACAGGGATTAGGTGTGATCTTGGTTGTAGTAAGTAGTCTGGAATGGGACGAGGATTCCACTCTAGTAAGCGGACAGCTGCAACGTCCGGTACAACGGCATTTTAGTCGTGCTATGGCTATGCGCAGCTTGCGACTCAATGTCGCTCGCAAACGCTGCTGAAAATGTTACTGTGGAAAACTCAGTTGTTTATACATGTGATAGAAACCAACTTTTCAATTGCCGCAATTAATTTATCTCTCCCCCCGCAAAAAGGTATTATTTGTAAACGTGATTCATATTGATTCTTGAGATGCACCAACTGTTTATTATGTATCTCCAGAAAAAAAATAATACGACAAAATATATTAAAATTTTATTGCTGCTTTTATTTGAACCTGAACTTTCAAAACAAAAATATCTTAAATTTAACGTTTACTTGATATTTATTTTTATCTGTTTAACATGTTTACAGAAAATAAAAAATATGGAATGTCATACATATATGTCAGCATTATACAATAATTCTCTTTTTAGTTACTATCACATACGATACATTATAACAGTTTTTGCAGTTGCATATACATGAAGATGGAGTGTATATTATATATATGTATATATATATATATATATACACAAAAAAACATATGTGTACATATATATACATATTTATGTACATTATAAAAGTAAACTTTATAATTTTTTCATATATCTGTGTATATACATATACATATATATATATGTATATATATATGTATATATGTATATCTAAACACTTTGACATATAAAATATCCCAAAGAAAGCTTGAAATAGCAGTAGAAATTTATTTTTAGTTTATTTTAATAAAGATTTTATATATATTGTAGAAAATAATATATACTCAAAAAAATATTTATAATTGTTATATATAAATTATTTTAATTTAAAAGTAAATTATAATTTTATATACAAATGGTAAAATTATATGTAATTACATGTGTAATTTTGAAATATTACGTTAATATATTGTTTGCTTTATGTTCGCATTGTTTCTTTTTATTTTTTTTATATATTACTACTTTCAAATATTGTATTTCTTACTTATATAATGTTTATTTTCCACTGCTACTTCGCACTTACTCTGGTAAGTAGAGATAATTTTTTATAAATTCATTAAATTATAAAAAAATTAATACATAATAAAGTCGCATCTAAACATTCATTCAACAAGATTTCATCACACTCTCAAAAAAAATATGTTTAACAAAGTGCTTCTCTATATTTTATATTAAAATGCAGATTAACGTAAATATTATATAACATTGTGTACAATTTAATCAACGAGACACCTTCTAATCAACGAGATAGATATAGATAGCATAACATTTTGCTCTTTTTTGCCACGGAGGCAGTCGTTTTCTATTATGTCGATGTTTTACACATACTCCTCAAGTATGTGCATGCAAAACATCTTTCCGAGATATGTGAAAGTTATTGTTTAAAAATAGTTTTTGCAAATGTTTCAATCAATTTCAAGCATTTATTTTACGTTGCTTTAAACATAAGAAAACGTATCGCTGTTATTATTACTTGTTTAATAAAGAAATATAATTATTTTCTATTCTTGTTAAATTTATCTTTCTGTAAAAATACTTATTAACAGTAATTCATATCTCAGACTAAAAAAGAAGTAGAGCTCTGATTGTGAGACAAAATAATGAGCTCAAGATATAGGTAGTCTGAAACCTGTGCAGCTTAATTACATATAATGTAAATAAAAAGCTTTAAATGTATTAAAATCAAATGAGACAAACTTTGTGGACATCCAATGTATGAGAAACTTTAGGCCTTGTTTTACAATATAGGCCTTATATATTATTTACAATAGTGAAATAGAATGTCGAGGCCGCGTTCTATATTTGTTACATTGAATATATATTATCTTTTTATAGATTATTAATCAATAATATATAAAGAGAATGTAATAAAAAAAAAACTATTGAGATGGTTAAAAAACTCAGCAATTATTGGAAATTGAAAAACGCTTACTTCATATTGAAAAAGTGAAAGTATATCGCTAAGTTTGATATTATACAGAAAACTAATCTGCGAAATCTAAATTCCGTATTTAATACTTCATATTTATAATGGAAAAAGATGAATTAAAAATCATATCTTTTTATAAATACCAGACACTCATAATGTATCAACTATTCCGATTTGTCTCACAGATTTGCCTCTAGTGTATTGAACTACTCTGTACAAGACACTAAATACACATCTACCATCAACATTAAATATATAAAAAATTATATTATCTCTAAATACATTGGATTTCCCAAAGCATGAATATCTAGAGTACTCGAGAACAATATTTATAAGTACAATACTATATATAGACTGCTGGGTAATCGTAAAACACAACCGGAAAAAGAGAGAGGATATATATGTGTGTGTGTGTGTGTGTGTGTGTGTGTGTGTGTGTGTGTGTGTGTGTGTGTGTGTGTGGGTATGTATGTATGTATGTATGTATGTATGTATGTATGTATGTATATGTGTCACGGATGCTGCGATAATTATATCACACTCCGCTATATAATATTCGAAATATATATCTGACTCTTTCCATTACTCTCAGAAACTACACATCTTTCCAAAGAGTCATGTTTCTTCTAGTTTATATATAATTCATTAATTAAATACACAAAATGATTCTAAAATAGAAGGCAATTATTGTTTATTGTTAGAGATATTGGTTTCCATTTTATAATCATTTATAAGCAAGAGGTTCGGAAAAGCACTTCCAGATTTGATCTATTTTAGAATCATTATGCATATAAATATGTATAATGTAAATTATATATATATCTGTATATATATATATATATATATATATATATACTGGTATATACATGTTTTCTTCTAAACATTAAAACTGCACCCAACTGGCATTTGCTACTGTAGGTGTGGGTGCAGGTGCCGATGTTGTCTGAGAAGCACTGGCAAACTCGCCCCATTCTGAATTTGTACCATCTTGAGTTTGACCTTGCGGCTTGTGTGCTGGCGAAGAGGTAGGGGTTTTTGCTGGTGGTGGAGCAATCTTGACACCACCTGGTGGAGGTGGCAAACCCCCAGCTGGATTGGTGCGTGGTTTGGACTTGGATGAAACCTCACTACCATCTTTTTTCTTAATAACAAATATATGGATGATTATACAATTTATATTATATTTAAAAAAAACAGATAATTTAGTCAAATATTTAACATAATATGCAACCTCTCTCTCTCTCTCTTCCATTTTCTTCTTTTCTCTTTAGATTTTCTTTTCGTGGACTGACTTCCAAAACAGACTCTGCTGGCTGACTAGGACTGACTAGGTCTATGAGGCTGATGTGACTTTAAAATCAAACATCTTTGCGAAAAATCAATACTTTCCATTTTTTTTAAATCAGAGGTTTGAACGATTCTGCGTCGATAAAAAAAAACAAATTCCTAGTAATCTCTAGTAATTTTGAAGTGTTATAAGTGTTAAAAAAAAAAAACTACTTTTAACTAGAGACACTGGTTTGAAATTTTTGACTGGGAGGGAGACTTCTGTCAGTCCACAAAAGATTAACAAGCATAATTGTAAAACATAAAAAAGAAAGAATAGATAATTTAGATAATTTAGTTAGATAGTTTAAAAAAATCCTTACAGTAATCTTCATGTTAATTTTGATAGTCTCTCCTTCCTTAAATCTGAGATCCAGCTCCTGCTTTGGCTTGTCCTTCTCTTGTTCGATCTGTTCCTGATTCTTCACCCATTTAAAATGATCTTGAAGAGCGACATTTAAGTCGAAACTGTCAGATCTATCCAAGAAGCCAATACCTATGAAGGCTGATCGTCCATTGTCATCCTGAATTCTCAAGACAAAATATCGAGAGGAATCTGTGACAGGTTCCACAGCAATTCCAGGATATTGCTCAATAGGGCACTTGGCGAACAGTTCACCTGTAGCCTTGTCCTCTAGCTTTATCATTATGCTTTCTCCTTGTGATACTAAACGCATTCGACCAGTCCATGAAGGTTCCTGCAAGTTCCAATCGGCTGCCCTGCAATAAATCATGACGGATGAAACTATAGAGCAATATTTCTTTAAATCGACGTCAAATTATACTTTCGTTCTTCACTGCACTTGATTAAGTGACGAGCAATTGTCACTGTTCCCATCAAAATATACAAATTTAATTGCTTATAACATATTGCGAAATGTGGGAAAAAGCGTGAAAACACTTACCGATAACCCCTGTTGGTTGACCTTGGCGGAATTTTGAATACAAAAACTTCGTGCTTCACCAAAAGAACGCTTTCATATGTTTCCATCGCGCTTGCCGATAATAATAAATCTCGCACAGGAAGCAAGCGCAACAAAACAGTGACAAGCTCACGCACCGCCCGATAGTGCTTCGTTTGGCCTTTCTGACAAATGTCCGCCGTGATCAGCCGTGATTTGATAACTCTATCTCAAGTCACGCCTCCTATCCCTCACCATGCTTTTCCCCTTCTAACCCCTCTTCATATCTATGATCATTGTGTGTGTTCGTAGGATCAATCGTGCACAGACTGTTTGTGTATACATTTAATATCTTTTTTTTTTTTATACATGTGAAACAAAATGGTGACTCATAAGTGTACGAACAAGACGAAAAGTCATAATAACAATTGTCTTATCGACGTGTTTCACTCATGTAAATATGCCGTAATGTATATATATATAATATACATTCATATACACAACACATCGTCGGATATAACTGTAGTTGTATGACGATAAGACACGCTTATATTATCGTGTATGTGCACATACGTATTTTATAATATACACCATTTAGTTGTATGAAAATTAATACTTGCGATATATTATAAATAAATGTTTCAAATTCTCAAGAAATTGACTAGTGTACGACTGGGGATATCCGACCTACAATCGCGATCACCAACTAGAAGAAAGCCATTTTTTCGGTAATCGGTATTATTATCGAAAAATGTGTAATTATGTAATTTCAATTCTAAGCTATAGATGATGTACAATTCAATTCTGAAAATCAAGGAATCAAGATTTCTCTCTCTCTCTCTCTCTCTCTCTTTCTAGTATAAAAAATATAAAATGTTATTATAAAAAAAACATACAGTCTTCCATATCTTTACATTTATATAAATAAAAATATCTAACGGAAATTTTGGTGTCACATCTTGAAATTAGTATATATTTCTGAAATGTCAATGTTTTACAGCTAGATTCGTATCTTTAAATCTTAATGTTTTTTTTTAACGTGTGCGTTGCGTAATAAAATAGGGCAAAGGTTGAGAACATATGTTTGTCACGATCTTTTTAAAATACGAAAGGTATCATCACGAAACGTGACTTTCCACGCGATATTCCAAAAAAAATCAACATGCCCGAGAACGTAAAAGGATCGCTCATAGGTGCTATTGACGAAGGAACAAGCAGCGCGAGATTTTTGGTAAGCGTGAACACACACACGAACGCATACAAATGCAGTTAACGACAATTGACACTTGCTAAAACAATCAAAAGTTTTTGGTGGCAAAAGAAAGACACTCAAATTTTACCAAGAAAATCTATTTTGTCCTTTTTTTTTCTTGTTATGTAAAAACACTTGAAAATGAAGCATGATTGTAAAATACAAGCAATTGTTGACAAGAATGATGACATTTGAGGTTACGAAAACTGTTGTATCGATGGAATGGAACAACACGAGCATGCGTCACAGACGCAGTAATTTTGCGCGCGACATGTCTTTTAATTATGAAATATTACCTGTGCAGAACTGAAAATGTCATTTGTTTTTCTTTCAATTGTATCTTTTGCATAACAAACATAGTATGTGTATTTTTGTATGTTGTATTGTTTAAAAAATTACGATGGACACATTTTACCTTTTTGGATCTATCTATCCGATAATCTTTCAGTTTCACATAATTCTAACACGTTTATGATGACCGTACTAATGAGAATTCTTTGATTGCTGTAGTAAACAAAAAAAAAATGTTTTTACCGACTTTTTGATGAGTTTTCATCTTTTTTGAATTGAATCAACAATCTTCTACGCACAGGTGTTTGATGTATTGCACAGAAAAGTAGTTGCTTCGCATCAAATTGAAATCAAGCAGAAATATCCTCAAGAAGGATGGGTGGAACAAGATCCGAAAGAAATATTGCAAGCGGTCGTAGAGTGTATAAAAGAAACTGTGAAAAAAATGCAAGACATTGGTTTGGCGGTCTCGGACATTAAAGCTGTCGGTATCACCAATCAAAGAGAAACAACGGTAGTTTGGGACAAGGAGACCGGAGAGCCATTGCATAATGCAATCGGTATGAAGTGCGGATATCATTTTCCTATCAAATTTTTTACAACACAGTTTTCGCAACTATGAAGTAATAAATTAAATATTGATGAGAAACTTGATTGAAATTTTTAGTATGGCATGATATGAGGACGACCACTACCATAGAAAATGTGTTAGACAATGTTCCGAATAAAGCCAGGAACAAGAATTATTTGAAACCCTTATGCGGTTTACCGATGTCTCCTTATTTTAGCGCTCTCAAGATTCGCTGGTTGATCGATAACGTTTCGCGTGTAAAACAAGCAGTGAACGAAGAGAAATGCGCTTTCGGAACAATCGACACCTGGCTCATTTGGGTGAATCAAAATTTTTTTAATAAGTTTAAAAAATATTGAATATATATCATTTTTGTTTGGAACAATTTCCTCTTGCTTTCAGAACCTTACAAAGGGCCAGTTGCACATTACGGATGTGTCGAATGCATCCCGAACGATGCTGATGAACATCGAAACGTTGAAATGGGATCCTTTGTTATGCCGCTTCTTTGATATTCCGCAACATATTCTTCCTGAAATACGCTCCAGTGCGGAGGTTTACGGTTGCATTTCGAATCCTGAAATTCTTGCAGGCATATCTATAGCAGGTGTAAGTGTATTTGTTATTGAAGAAACAAAAACCTGTTTCAAATTATATATTTATTATTAATTTATTATTTATTTGTGTGTTTAACATACAGTGTGTAGGTGATCAACAGGGAGCTCTTCTTGGTCAGTTATGTTTAAAACCTGGTCAGGCGAAGGCCACATATGGCACAGGATGTTTTTTGCTTTACAATACTGGAAACGTAGTATGTATAACATTTTCAGAAAACAGTTGATAATTAAAGTTTAAGTTTCACAATTATAAATATATAAATAAATAAATATTAATTAAATATTAATAAATATTAATTAAATATTAATTAAATATTAGTTAAATATTATAAATAAATATGAATTAAAGTTTAAGTTTCACAATTATAAATATATAAATAATAATGTTTCGCAGAAAGTTGATTCGACGCATGGTTTGATAACTACTGTTGCGTACAAGATCGCTCGGTCGCCGGCTGTTTATGCTCTCGAAGGATCTGTTGCTGTTGCTGGAGCTGCTCTATCTTGGCTGCGAGATAACATGCAGCTTTTCAATAATATCTCGCACATGCAAGATATGGCGGAGCACGTGAGGTGTTCAGGCGACGTATACTTCGTGCCAGCTTTTTCAGGACTTTACGCACCTTATTGGCAGCAAGATGCGCGCGGGTATTATTATTAGACTGTTGAAAGTTTTTTTTATAATTCACAAACGTTTGTACATATTTGTGTATTATTTCTATTCTAATAAAATTAGAGTGATTTGCGGCATTACCGAGGACACTCAACAATATCATATAATAAGAGCAGCGTTAGAAGCAGTCTGCTTTCAAACAAGAGACATATTAGAGGCGATGGTGAAGGATTCGGGAACAAAACTGACCACTCTGCAAGTTGACGGTGGTATGACGGTAAATAATTTGCTGATGCAATTGCAGGCAGATTTGGTAGGAATAACTGTTGGTAAGCAAAAGCCTACACTAATAGGTAACAAAATTGTTATACTGTTGCTATTTTACTCAACAAATAACTGTTATGTGACACACAGTGAGACCGAATATGGTTGAAACAACAGCATTAGGTGCTGCCATTCTGGCTGGCATTGGTGTAGGCTTGATTGACATAAATGATGTGGATGCATCTCAAATAACTAAATTCTCACCCTCGATTGGTGACGATGGTAAGTTACCACACTTTCCTTTCGCGCATATTTCGGCAATAATTTTGCTTGTTATTTTAGAGAGAGACCTTAGATATTCAAAGTGGAAAATGGCTGTTGAAAGATCCATGAAGTGGGATTGTTCTACAACGTTATCAGATAATTAAAACAATTGTACATACAGTCGAATGTCGCTAAAGTAAAATTTTCGAGATAGGACGTGACCGATTATTGTGAAAATTCAAAAATATTTTCATATATATATATTAAATTTCATATATATAAAAGATTTTATTTTTTCTTTCTGCGTATGTGCGATCACATGCATGACAAGTGTACGATAGTGGAGTGTCGCAGCACGAGAGGAGAAGCAAACTTTGCTAATAGGATTCTTCTCATTTCAGCGAAGTTCACTTCAGTTAAAAGTTCGATTGTATACATATCTCACAATGGCAATTATAAGATAATTATCTGTGACACACAAAATATAGACATTGAAATATTTGTGATATATTTTGTAATGTTTACATAATATTTAATCCAATGTATCTTGATTTTCTTCTTTTCTGTATTTTTTAAGTTTTTGATAAATTTATGATAGATATATAAAAACATTTTTTTATGAGAAAAAGTTAACAAAATATTTTACAAATAGAGTATTTAAAAAAAAATTTATTATTGAGAACACGAAAAGTAAAAGAGTAGTAGTGAACATCGATTTTGAATTGAGTTTAAACAAAGTTTGAAGACTAAAGTTGAAATTTATACACCCGCACGTCTCCTCTCCGCGAACGTTTCGAGGACGAGCGGAGATGGATCAATGTTGCGCATGCTGGCGCATGTGAGATAACGGCACGTGAGTTGTTACGTTGTGTCATCTCCTTGCTGATCCTTCTCTCCTTATCGTCGTCTTTGTCAGTAGTCTACGTTTGTTAGACAGAAGTAATCAGACTTGCGAAGTAGTCGGACGTATTCGAACTCAGGATGAAGGATCTCGACGGATCGTCCCAGCAAAAAAAGCCTACGAAGCTTAAGAATCATGAGGACAAAACGGAAGCGTTTGATTCTTTGCACGTAAAATATGGCGAGGTAGGTTTAAACAAATTCTTTTTAATATTTAAAAACTTTTAATATCTCTTAAAAAAGATAGACATTTTGGCGGTTTTTTAAATTTTTAATGTTTTTTTTTTTTTTTCAAAATCACGAAGCGCGCTCTACAACTTCTTTTTTATTGGGTTTTCTAATTTGCAATTTCATAATGAACGTACGAAAAAGATAAAATAATGCAAACGGAATGAAACAAATTTTACAGAAAACCCTTTGCACGAATGAACTTTGTCTCGGTAGCATAATGCAACTGCCGCTTCACGGAAGCGAGCCGCGTACGAAAGAGGAAGTCTTGGTTCATGCAAAAGACTTTTTGGAACAATATTTCACTTCTATTAGAAGGTAATATAAAAAACTCTTGCGGTTCTCAATAACAAAGTTTTACAATATACTTTCTTGGAACTTCTGTTTCGAAACTTCTATCTTCGCTCGACTCGCAGATTGAATAGCGATGCTCATCGCGCACGTTGGGAAAGCGTGCAAAAAGAAGTAAATTCAACCGGCACATATCAATTAACAGAAACTGAATTGGTTTTCGGCGCGAAGGTAGCATGGCGAAACGCCGTGCGTTGCATCGGCCGCATACAGTGGTCAAAATTGCAGGTTTGTTTCTCTCATCGCGAAGAAAAACCGTCGACATTTTTCTATAAAAACTATATAATTCATAATACAATTATTCGGAAGTATTTTTATGTTTGTAAAACAAACATCTCAACAGGTTTTCGATTGTCGCTACGTTACAACCACGAGCGGCATGTTCGAGGCTTTATGCAATCATATCAAATATAGTACAAATAAAGGGAACATCAGGTAAAATTTATAATAAATTACCATGTCTCCTACGTATATATATTCTATGTACTTTATTATTATTTATACGCACAATTTTTTTCTTCTCAGATCCGCGATAACTATATTTCCACAACGCACCGACGGAAAACACGATTACAAAGTATGGAATAAGCAATTGCTCATTTATGCGGGATACAAGAATCCAGACGGCACTATTCTCGGCGATCCTGCTAACGTAGAATTTACCGAGGTCAGAAAGGACTTTTTTACGCGTTTAAATTAATTTAAAAAAAAAATTTAATTTTTGAGATTATTCTTTTGTGTTTTTCGTTTACGTTAATTTAGAATTTATGTTTATAAATCGTGTGTAGTATTTTTTTTTTTTTTTTTTTTTTACATGCATTTGGAATAATTCAATCGATTCAGATTTTCGTCTCAACAGATTTGCATGAAATTAGGATGGAAAGCGCCACGGACCAGATTTGACATATTACCATTGGTTTTATCCGCCAATGGACATGATCCGGATTATTTTGATATTCCCAAAGATTTGGTACTAGAGGTGCCTCTTATTCATCCCACGTAAGTTTTTATTTTGTACAACAAAATTGTCTAATTCGAAAGATTGACATCCCAAACAGAAACATAACTTTCCATTTGAATGTTAAAAGTTCTACCTATGCGATTCTCCAAAAGATAGTCTAATGAAGTTTTTGTTCTCTGCGGGACGTTGTGTAACGTCCGGTATATGCAATATATTAAGATAATTCATAATTATATAAGGACGTTACACAACGGTAAACACATTTAATACGTATTTAAATAATAGGTATGATTGGTTCGAAAAACTCGATCTCAAGTGGTACGCTATTCCGGCTGTGTCTGGAATGGTTTTTGATTGCGGTGGCTTGGTGTTTACCGCGGCGCCTTTCAACGGCTGGTATATGAGCACCGAGATTGGTTCCCGAGATTTGTGTGACGCAAGCCGATATAATATGCTTGAGACAATAGCGACAAACATGGGTCTGGACACAAGAACGCCGACGTCATTATGGAAAGACAAAGCGATGGTAGAAGCTAATGTCGCGGTGCTCTACAGTTTTCAAGTAAAGAACGTGACGATCGTAGATCATCATACCGCTAGCGAATCTTTCATGAAACATTATGAGAATGAAATGCGTCTGCGAAACGGCTGTCCCGCTGATTGGCTCTGGATTGTGCCACCGATATCCGGATCCGCGACGCCGGTGTTTCATCAAGAAATGGCGCTCTATCATTTAAAGCCGGCTTACGACGCTCAAGATCCAGCGTGGAAAACCCACGTGTGGAAAAAAGGACGCGATAAAAAATCAACGACAAAGAAGCCGAGACGGAAGTTTCACTTCAAACAAATTGCGAGAGCCGTTAAATTTACGTCCAAGTTATTTGGACGTGCGTTATCGCGACGTATAAAAGCAACCGTGTTGTTTGCCACGGAGACCGGAACGTCCCAAATGTACGCGGAAAAATTAAACGAAGTATTAGGCCACGCTTTTCATTCTCAAGTACTTTGCATGGCGGATTATGATATTAGCAACATAGAACACGAGGCTCTACTGATGGTGGTGACGTCTACATTTGGAAATGGCGATCCACCGGAAAATGGAGAGGTCTTCGCGCAAAATCTGTACGCGATGAAAATGAATGATACAAACAGCGAGGATAAAATAAATTTGGCGACTTCCAAATCATTTATCAAAGCTAATAGCCAAACGGAAGTAAGCGGATCGAAGAAGTTGGATAGATTGGATTCCTTGCGCGGTTCTACAACAGACTCGCAGGCTGAAGATACATTTGGGCCTCTCAGTAATGTCCGATTTGCCGTATTCGCATTAGGTTCGTCCGCTTATCCGAATTTTTGC
The DNA here is from genome assembly GCA_014839585.1 of Pseudomyrmex concolor. Taxonomy (NCBI): domain Eukaryota; kingdom Metazoa; phylum Arthropoda; class Insecta; order Hymenoptera; family Formicidae; genus Pseudomyrmex; species Pseudomyrmex concolor. The sequence goes on along the minus strand of QVOB01010448.1, from coordinate 2,435 downwards.
GCGTTTGGTCGTTATGTCGACAACTTGTTGGGCGAATTGGGCGGAGAGCGGCTGGCGCGTTTAGCCCAGGGAGACGAGATGTGCGGACAGGAGCAAGCTTTTCGAAAATGGGCCGCTGACATTTTTGCGATCGCGTGCGAAACTTTCTGTTTGGATGATGACGACACGTTGCTGGAGATGGCTTTGTCATTAGATTCCGAAACTTTATCCCCAGCGACGGTTCGTTTTGTAGAAGCCGATTCTCAACCGATTACCGAAGCGTTGATCAAATGTCACAACAAAAACGTAACGATTTGCAACATGCTTCGCAAAACCAATTTAAGTGGCGACAAATCAAGCAGTACAACATTGCTCCTGGAACTAGGCGCCATAGAGGGCAAGGACATCTCTTATAAACCGGGAGATCATTTAGGCGTATTTGCGTGTAATCGAACTGAACTTGTGGACAAGATCCTGCAACGTGTGCAGTCTCCCTTCGATCCCGATAAACCGGTCGAATTGCAATTGCAGAAGCAAGCGCATACTCCTAATGGTTATTAATCTGAGATCTATACTTATGTACGGTAGTGCCTCGCGTATTTGTCGCATATTTGCCAAATGTTTCCCTCAATATCTCTCTGCGAGTTATCCCTACTAATTTCTAGAAGTGCTTCGCAGAAAGCACTCGGTCTAGGCTTTCTGCCAAGCACTTCTAGAAATTAGTGGGTATGACTCGCAAAGAGATATTGAGGGAAACATGCGGGAAATACGCGAGGCACTACTGTATGTACATATTTTTCATACACTATTGATAATAATTGGAAAATTTCTTTTAGGCATTGTGAAAACGTGGGTACCTCATGATAGATATTTAGCGAATTCTCTCAGAATGATGTTGACTCGATTTATGGACATTACAACGCCACCCACACCAAACTTGCTAAAATATTTCGCTTCGATAGCTACGGACGAGGAGGAACGGACGCAACTTGATCTTCTGGCCTCTGTAAATATGTAAATATGTAAATGCAGCAGGCGAAAAAAGAACTAAAAGAAAAAAAAACATTCGAACTCCGAAAGATATAAAAAGCACTTTTTTAAATAAAATTAATCTTTCTCGTTATACATATGTGTATACAAAAACAAACGTGTTGTATACAAAACAAACGTAGGAATTTATATAAATTCAAGATTTTTAAATAAAGCAGGTTTTAAACTTTTTGTATAAATAGCGCAAAAGAATGTGTAAAAGATTAAATTTCTGAGATTTTTTATGAAACAGGATCCGGCAGCTTATGAGGACTGGAGACACTGGAAATTTCCGAATTTGGCTGAGGTTTTGGACGAGTTTCCATCTGTGACTCCGTTCGCTCCGTTGCTTCTGCTTCATCTAACGCTGTTGCAACCGCGATTTTACAGCATCTCGTCATCGCCAGATGTTCACCCAAAACAAATACATTTGACGGTTGCGGTGGTACAATACCGAACGCAAGGTATATTTTTGTATTTGTTATTTCTTTGTTTTTTTTATTGTTTTCATTTTCAATTTTTATACAGACGGTTCTGGACCGGTACACTTTGGCGTTTGTTCCAATTACTTGCGAGACGTATCCAAAGGAGAATCGTTATATGTGTTTGTACGTAGGTAAGCGCAATTTCGAAATTTAAACATGATGCTATTCAATCATATGTGAATTTTTCATTGAGTATTAATTGATATTTAAGCGCTCCCAACTTTTATATGCCGACGAAGACTGAAGCACCGATGATACTAGTAGGACCGGGAACGGGAATTGCTCCTTTCCGAGGTTTCTGGGAACATCGCTCCTATCAGATGAAACTCCACAAGAGTACAGACATTTTTTTCTTTCATACAGTCTGTTTATTTTTTACATACGATATTTTATGTAAATGCAATATATTGTTTTGCAGAGCAAACATTTGGCAAGATTTGGCTGTTCTTCGGTTGTCGTCAGAAAAACTTGGATTTATACAGGCAAGAGAAAAAAGAAATGCTAGAAGCAGGTGTTTTAAACAAGGTGTTCTTAGCACTGTCCCGAGAGCCTGGTCTTAAGAAGGTATATTAATATATTTGTACTTTTTAGCAATTTTGTGAAATCTATAAAAATCTCAGAAAGATTTTATATAGGAACGTCACAACTTTCATATATATATTTTAGGCCTATGTACAAGATTTGATTCAAGCGGAAGCGCCTCAGATTTACGCGATGATAGTGCATGAGCGCGGGCATTTCTATGTTTGTGGTGACTGTACAATGGCCGAGGACGTTTATCAAACCTTGAAACAAATAATACAGACGCATGGTAAAATGGCAGATAAAGAAGTCGAAGCGTACATGTTATCGCTTAGGGTAATTATTTTACGCGTTATTCTCTTCTATGCTATTTTCAAAATTTACATGTATGTATACAATAGTAAACAATCAATTACACCG
>QVOB01010447.1:0-20896 GCA_014839585.1 Pseudomyrmex concolor | reverse complement strand
AATATACAGCTTTTCTGCATTATATTGACTTAACCTGAATACTAATTTTACAGTCATGGACAATCTATAATCGCAAACTTCCTCTTGCCGAAGAAAGATTATTGATGTTATAAAATATTCACCCTAGTTATGCATCCCTTGTGCAACGTATGCCGATCACTTCACAATTTCGAACTTATTACAGAGATTGACGTTATATAAATATAAATTATTGTGCAATACACGGGGCGATAATGTAATCGCAAATTAGCATAAGTTTTATTGTATAATACGAGACACAAATTGCGTTAATATGCAGTTATATGGCTGTTATTTATCAAAAGAAGTTAATATAGAAATCTAAAAGTTTGTTAGTAATGACAATTATGTCGTAACATACACAAGAAATGATATAAGATAAAAAATAACACTATTAATGTTTTTTATGTTGCAAAAGGATTGTTTTACGTCATTATTGGTCATTAAGTTTTTTTGAGTATCAAATAAATTAAATAAAATATGAACGATTATATTTCAAGTTATTTTAACTTGTAGAGCACTAGGCTTAACTATATTTTAACTTTTTTTAATTATATACTTACGTATATTTAGATGACTTGCTAAAGAAAAACTTGTTGATAGTTAAAGTTAGATGTGATTCAGTGTTTTATACGAAGCACTGGCTCTGACTGATGTTATATCTGTGTGACAACTCGTGTATATCAAAGACCATTATTAAGTGGGGAGAACCGGAAACAGTGCCGTTGAAATCAGAGGTTCTTTTCTTTCTTCTACATTACATTGCGTTTGTTCTCTTTACTTTTAAATTAAAATTTTCTTATTAATCACGGAGAAAATATCTATTTATAGAATATTAAAAGAAATGTCATGTTATAAAATAAAACTGTCTAATTTTGACGTAAAAATTGTTCGAAAATTCAATGTAATTACCTCATGTCATATGAACGATTATGAAATTTTTTTTTAAATTGCCAGACTGTTTTTTTTTTTAATATTTTACTGACAGTTTTATTAATAATTACAGAAATGATATATGTGACAGAGAGAGTTTCTTCTATATTTTTACTTTCACAATTTCGGGTTTCGCGCAATACGCGTGTACGTCTGTGATATCGCTTCTGCGCGTTGAGAAGAAGCATCACGTCGGTGACGTGGCTTTGCTCACGTTCGCCGCATCACACGCACACGTTTCTATATGTCCAATGAACAACTAGTAAGTCTAAAAAGGATGACTGGAAGTCATGATAACACGGTTTTTAATCCATCTGATGCAACCGTATTAAATGACGCTCCGAACTTTGTAACGCCACGTATGTACGTTCTGCTTCGTTTTATTTGTTAATCAACATCATTATTCGTGTATTAAGAAGATACAAATTTCATTTTACACAATATTATATGAAACATTAAATTGTAACAATGTGCGCCAATTAGAAAATAATGGTTCAGAGAAAATGACAACATTAAGATAAGTTCTATTTTTTCTTATTTTCTCGCGCGCGTAAACGCGATCCAACTTACAAAAGGTATAAGGCTTCGTATTATGACTTACGACTAATAGTAGAATAAAAAGATTAGAGGATTTAGAACGAAAATGGAGCGCAGTGTTCTCTGCCAAACATCAAGTTTATTGTTTTTCAGCTTAAATTATGCTCTAGATGTTTTCACTTAGATAAATGTTTTTTTTTTAAAAAACATTCACATATATCGTATAATATACAAATCAACTTATAATAGTTGTATTGTTTACAAAAAAGTAGAATATTATTGAATTTTGCACCTATATATTATTAATGAAAATAGTTTTTTTTATGATGCATTTCTGTCTTCGATTATACGTATATAATTCGCAGTCTTATTCAGTTATACAAAATATATAAATATAAAAGTTATTTACGACGATGTTAGTGAGCTCTGTAGAAAAATAAGTAATTAATTTTGTCAGATATTATTTTTGCATCGTGGTTTCTGGTCTCAAATGCAAATGTAATAACTGACCCAATTATATTACTTAAATTGATAATGTCACATAATAACCATAAAAACGGCATGTACAATGGCTAATGCATAATTGAATTGACAATAAATATGTAATATTTTTACTTCCAAAGATAAATAACATTCACTTTTAAAAAGAATACAAATAACAAAATAGAGAAAATAAAAACGCAAATGCAACAAGAGTAATCTTATTCGTGCTTTTCCTTTTCAATATTCGAATTTTCTTCTGATTCTGTTTCTCTGTTGTCTTCTGACTCTGATTTTCGTTTATTTCCTTTTATCTCGCCATTAGTCTGGACTTGCTTCGATTCTTTCGCAGTAGTATTCTCGCACTGAAGATACGACGTAAGATGAAGAAATTCGACTAAACGGCGAACATAATCTTTCAGCAGCACTTCCTTTTTGACGGTGCTCAAGTAGCGTATTACATTCGAATATACGCGTCGAGACGCTTTATTAGACAGATGACCGATCGTTTGCAAAGTGTGTAACAGCTTATCTTCCTCAGCTGTGTTTGTCTCTGTCTCTGTCTCTGTAACAAATGTACACAAATAAAACGAAATTAACGGTTGTAATGTACCGGTATTATTAGCTACTTTCACTAACTTTCGCGCTTGGCGCATTTCCTTTACTTTCATCAAACATAACGGCGTAGTCGTTAAAACTCAAAGAACATATACATCTTTGCAGAATTTTATATTCAATAATATTCCTGTATATATATATTTTTCTTTTTTGCCTCAACAATCTCATCTCACACAAAAAGTTTAAAAACTCTACTTACTTTCCGGATCTTTCTTCGTTTCTTGCTCTTCTTCCGTCGAAGGAAAATATTTATCAATGAGTTTATCAACGACAAAAGCCGTATTATCTAAACCCTTCACAGCCGCATTACCATATTGCGTGTCAAGTATTTGATTGGCTTTAATCCAACTAGCGGATCCCAGACTCGATGCTTGTGCCACGATCAAATCGTTTACATATGAAATGCGTGACTTAGCCTTCATTAGAATCTGAAGAAATGTAGCTAATGTGAACATCATATACATCATTTCTATATTTCTAACAATAGTTCTAAAACATCTTAAAATCTATATATATATATATGTTGAGAAAGATTGCTATTTTATTAGAATTTTTACGTGCATGTAAAGATGTATTCAAACCTGTGCGGGATCTTCTTTTACCAACGGTACTTTCTCTTCTATTTTGTCGAGACCAAGGCATAATGTGTGATCAACAAAATTGATGGGGCTCTCAAGTCTTTTTGCGATTGGCACAGCAATGGGAATTGCTTGTTTTGTCGCAGTGCTCAGCGAAGTTTCGGCAGTAGTAAAAGCCCAGTGTACCAATTGATACGAATCTTTCACCTTGGTATAGGTTTGAACGGATTTGTGCAATGCTAGTTCAACGATGGGTAATTCCAACACGCGATTAACGATGTTTAGGTGAGGAAGTTGAGCGACCTCCGTTGCCATTGTGTCGACGCGAAGTTATCACACGATAAACCGAAAATGATCTATTTAATTTCTGTTAAATAAAAAGTGTAGTTTTCTAATAAAGATGTAAAACAGTAATTTATATTATACATATTTCACTCTTTTTACACTTACAAAAATATAATTTAAGTAATAAATTATGATGTTAATAATATATTGCTTTTATCTCTTAAACTAATTGTTATATTCTATAATTTTTGTGCAAGAAAATAAAATGTGACAATAAATATCACATTAAATAAAATTTCTAAGCACGTTTAGGTACACGTCGCGAATATCTTTTTGGCCATATATTTAATTAATGCGCATATATTAAACTTCTTCTTTTTAAACCGATAGTCTTCTTCCGTGTGCTTACGAGAATAATTATTTCGTATGTTTAATCTTCTATTTTCACTGACATTGAAAGAATCATTCCGATTCAAAACTAGTCGTTTATATACACCGCAGTCTTTCAATAACCGAATATATCAATATCAATGTGTACGATTTTGAGAATACCTTGAATATCTCGAAATCTATACACTTGTCGATGAAATCTATACATTCGTTAATCTTACGTAAATAATGGAAAATTTCAATTTCTCTTATTCAATGTTAAATGTGCACATGATCGCGTAAACAAAAAATAATCTTTGTGTAAAATCTACGTCGCAGAAATCGGAAATAAATATTTAAACAGATAGAAGGTTTTGATCAAAGTTTAATCAAATGCACTCGAAATAATTTATCCACAAAGTAAATCAATAAAACATTACGTTAACATAATTTTTTAAAAATTAACAAAAATAAAAATTTCAAACAATATGTCAGTGTGCAATTAATACATTCAAAATTTAATTTAAAAATCTTTTAAATTTAATAGTTTCAGAATAGATTTTAATTTTGTATCTGCTCCAAAATAAAATTGTAATCACCAAAGAACAAAAACTATAATTGTTAAAATAGTACTTAATACTTACTTTATATGTGGAAAGCTATGTCGAATGGCAGCGACTTGTTTCACGACTGAACACACAAACGCGTCTGACGCACGAATGCTGACTGATCACGCACGCCAGAGACTTATAACCGTCTGCGCAGTAAACGCAGTTTGAATGAAATGAACCTGAATGCTGAGGATGACGAAAAGCGAGAATTACGCTTTTCAAATATAGATATAAAAATATTTTTATCATGATTTCCTTATCTTTAAGTATTTTTCTTCGTGATCACAAAACGTGATCTTCGTGAAATAAGAATAATCACATGTGTAAAAACAATTCTGCTATTCAGAATAATATGAAAACTAATAATATGTTAAACCTATGTACATTTGCTTGTATTTTTTTTAACTACTGTATCTTCTAGAATAAGAAACTTTTAATGTGAATTTTATACAAGATTCATTACATTTTTAATATACTAATATATTTTTAAAATACTAATCGAGAAACAGTTATATCCTTTTAAATCTGCCAACTAATTCTAGCTAAAAATAGTTTCGCATTTGTTAGCACGGAAAATTACATTTCTTTTCGCTTACACAATATGAATAGGGGACAGAATTTTCTACAGTTATTTCCCATAGTCAGTACGTATGTCACGGTACAAAGTTCGTTTCAACTACACCGTTGTAGTTCAGTTCGTGTTATCATTGCTCTGATGTGATACATGTTATCTCATAAACATCCAGAAATATTTAAGTTATTAGAAGAATCTGCATGTCTTTAGGAAAGTTTTCGCTCGATATATGACTCCCATCTTCTCTAGAAAATTCAATTATATCTCGTTATAACAAATTATAACAAATTATAATAAATTATATCTTACTGTAATAAGGTTTTATATAATACAGATTATTTTTTTTAAACATTTTCTGTCATTATTTTCTAATTCTCTTAAGTGCAACAATTTTACGTAACAAAATAAAACAAAGCAAATTTCATTGATCACAATCAAATTCATCTGATTATGAGTAATAAGTTCAAGGAAATAACTGTTTTGATTTAAAAATGCAGTTTCCAAAATTGTTGTCATTTCTATAATATGTCATCGAGTAAACTCCAAAGTTCGTCTATCGGTTTTGTCTATCGGTAATTTCTAGATAAGCTCTTATCTCTGAAATAAGGTGAAATATAACATCGATAACGTATATAGGTATAATTATCTGGCTTTAATTAATGGCAGACGAAATGTTTTAAAAATCTTGCAATTCTGCGTATATATTATTGTGTATATAGTATTGTGATATTTAATTTAATAAAAATATCGCAAAATATATTATTAGTAATTCTGTTAATAAATAACTAAAATATAATTTCTCTCTATATTTAACTCTTTATAATACAATATACATTATTTATACTTTTATATGTATGTATCTTTTAATTTGCTGCACTGAAAATATGACAGTTCATTTAAGAAGCAGGAAGACCGCGTTAAAAATTCTATATCTAAGATTTCTCCGCTTTCACCACTAGAAGAAATCTGAGGAGAATGTAGCAGGAACGAGGCACACTGTGATGTCTCGCGTCTCGATGTCAAAGTTTATAGCTTGACATTTAAATGACGTGCAAAAAAACTCATCAGCATCCGGAATTATTTAATTTCATAAATGAACTGTTGTTTCGTCTTATATTGCTGCGATTGTAACAAAATTATACAAGATTGAAAGGATAAACAAAAGAAAAAACAGAAGTGTTACTTACAACCAAAATGGCCCTTTATTTCTTTGTTTATTATTTAATATTATTTATGATTACCAAAAAAAGAAAATGATAATTGCTCAGTAGCTAAATTAAATCCGTGGCATAAACGCAGCACGGATACAATATATGCCAGCGATAAAATATATCTTATTGGTTGTCTTATTTTCTATCACGTACAAAATCGCAAGAATAATGATGTAATGATAGTGTCAACGAAAATGTTACATTAATCAGGAAGCGCTAACTCGGAGCGCGATTTCTATCCTCATGTCTTTGACCTTGTAATTGAAAACCATATCGGAAGGGGATAGAAATACTGCACGCTGCAGTTTTCAGGCGAGACTTGCTCGTGTTACTCGATACCATTTATTGAGGGATCGAAAGTCGCCATGTGGTTGTTGTGGTTCTGCTGGCGGCGGTTTTGCACGTGCGGTGACTTCTGAGGACTGGGGCGACCAGCCAAGAATACGGCAAACTTTTCCTACAAGAATTGAGATTTTTTTATACATAAATCCTAAATTGTAAATCCTAAATTAAAAGAAAAAGACAAGCATAATTTTAAATTGTAACTGTGATACACTTGTATATTTACCAATATTTGATTCACGGTGGTACTCAACCTATCAATAGCACAGCGTATAAGAGCCATTCGTTCTTTTACGGGTTTTATGGGTTTGCTTTTGTTTATAAGTAGTGTCATCTGAAACAATTACGATATTAGAAAACAAATTTTGTATTCAAGCGCGGTAAATTAAATTTTTTTTAATACAACGATCTTGACCGAGAATTGAATCAAGCGAACTCGATTGAAGTCGGATCAAGTGAAATTAATGCAACCTTCAACGAGGCGTCAGCAACGGCGAGCAATTGATGAGAAAGCTGGGAGAGCAGACGACCTATACTTCGCGGAGTTCTGGCCACCAATGTCACCGTACCATTCACCAGATGTACTATGCGTCGTGCGGACTCGCGTATCAAAAGAACCAGCAGTTGTTCGAGCGTGGCTGGACGCGCCTGATTTTCAGGCTCAGGTTGACTCAAGGTGGCCCACAGTTCCTTGGCCTTTTGATATGCCAGCTTGGGATCGGTGGCTATCTGCGTAGGATAAAATAAAATTGACACACGCGGTAAAATTTCTTTTCTTTTTTTATCGCTTTATAAAATGTACAATAGATAAAAATTTCAACATCTGCTAACGCACATGTTTTTCTCATTAAGTTGTAATTTAGGAAAAAACTTCACTGTCCTGAAGTGATATGAAAAGAATACGGAATAATTTCACGTAAAGCGATTTGTTTATAACAAATAACAAATGTGATTTGTTATTTTCCACGAAGTTGAAATTATATAATATCACGCATTTTACGAATGTTCATACCAACTTATTACTTTGCAGCGTATTACAAAGTTGCTTATTTAATCAATGTAATCGTCAATGTTTACATGACTTTTCAACTGTTGCGAGTTATCGTTATCAAAATAACTGTGAAGTATGTGTGTGTGTGTATGTGACAATTGCGATAAAATGCAGGAATTGCCGACTAATAATTGATTTCAAGTAATATGTAGTGCAATGTAACACGATGACGAAACAATCGTCAAAATTTTATTATACGATTTGACGCAAGGTTTAGCGTTAAATTAATTAAATATCGAGCCTTACCAATTCAACCACGTACAAAAGAACGTGCATGCATTCCGTTCCTTGCTCTTTAAGCGCGCGTGCTTCGGCCAGAGTGCGTCGTGTCAATCTCTTCTGCAATTTTCGCGAAAATCTCCGCCCGTGTTTGATCGTCCGTGCAGTTTTGCTCTCGGGATTGGTGGAGTCAACTTCTAAAAAATGGACCGTCGATCGACGTCGACGTTTATTGCTATGTTAGTACACACCGCGTTATATATATTAGTATACACACTGTGCTGTACATATTAGTACACACATCTTTGTGTATTTCAAAACGCGGCGTAATCAAAAAATTTCGACATTATTTTCTAAACTCGCTACTTACAAATGCAAAACTGAAATCAAGCAATATTCTTATTTTTCATGTATTACTGTTTCGATTCTAATAATTATTATATTAAGTTAACTTAAATATATGAGAATAAATATATCTACAAAAACGTGCAAAATAATCTTACCATCCTTTTTCTCACCGACTTTGTCGGCTGGATCTGCTGGCAGATAACGATCCACGTACTTGTCCGCGATTGTCAACGCACCGTCCAATGTGACAGCGGCAACGTCGGCGGCCTGGCTACTGATGTACTTCATGCTTCCGGCGCGCATCAGCACCGGTTTTACAATATTGTTATTTACATAATCTCGCGTGTTCAGATACAGCTGAGAACGAGACGTAACATCGTGAGAATACGTAAATCGATCGCTAATTAATTCGCAAACTTACAAGATGAGGCGAAAGATGCACCGCCGGTACTCTCTGCTCGACTATGTCGATGCCTTTGCACAGTAACTCGTCGATTGTCGTAATTGGCCCGTTAAATATGTAAAGCGCTGGTCGTGCGGCCACAGTCGCCATTTTCAACGTGTCTTCCGCAGTATCCAAACTCCAGTTTAGCAAGGAATTCAAGGACTAATACGGAGAAAAAAATGATTGCGTAATTATAATATTTATATATCACATTATACATAAAATAAAGTTATTGATTCCTGAGAAAAATTGCATTTACCTTGATTCGTCTGTACGCATTGCCAGCCATGTAAATGCTGCCTTCCACAACGGGAAGATTTGAGATTCTTGTAACGGATTCGAAGTGCGGCAAATCCGAGTGCCGCCTTTTCATATTTGCCCGCGCCATGTGTGGTATCACTGCAATTATCACTTGGCAATTAAAGTGTTAAAAAATTGTCAAATAAATCGGTGAAACATACATATTAAATTTAACAGAACGCTAGCATCGTTTAGAGTCAAAATGTTTATGATATACGCTTGTTCCTTACGGATAAATGTCTTCGCTGTCTATAAAAATCAGATTATCACAAAGACACCGCGGTCTGTTAAAAAAAAAAAACCACGTATTTCTCTTCGCTACGCATAAACGAAGTCGAAAGAAACGAATCTCAACGGCGAGAAGCGATAAGCGAGAAATGATAAAGTCATACTGGGAAAGAACGGACGGCGGCGACTCTGCTTCGTGGTTAATGTCGATGCTACACATCTCTATTTGCGAGCATTAAACAACCAATCGAATCATAAATATCGATTCGAAGCAACTGATCGATAACTTTATACAATAAAACAAGAAAAAAATTTACTGAACTTCTCGATTCAATAAATTAATCTCAGAATTTGTTTAGTTGACTTTCACTTGCAATTCTACGACAATTGAAACGCTGGAAATGAAAACCTGGGTGAAACCTATGAACAATCAAGCCAGTAAATACGTTTTCTCGCAGATATTACACTTTTTTCGCGCGCGCAGAGTTGCAGCTGGCATTGTCGTAAGAGATCGCTAAAACTTGTTATTTTATCGCACATTAAATATTGAATGTTTGAGTATCTTGTTTGCTTCTTATCTAAATTTTAATTCTATTTCCGTGTCGCGTAACTATATATCAATCATACTTATTGTCTGTCAACGTTATCGCGTTGACAGATACAAATCACTCTTGATTTTTACTTTTCGCTCTTTCTTTTGATCGTCTGAATGCTGTCTCTGCGCACGATTTACAATGCTGTCTCCTGCTACAATCTGCTACACGCACATACGTAAATACACTTTTCTACGAGAGCGTATCTGTCTGGAATGGATCTCAATCGGCGATTCGAGATTGCTTACCTGAGAACGAGATCGAAGCGGAAGATCTGCTTCTACGGTCACGAGAATCCGACAAGTCCCTGAGACGGCAGAAAACTCGGCGTTACAAGCAAAGAACGTGATGTTGACTGCACTTCGGGGACTGCAAAACGGTATCTCATCTGCTTGACCTATGACATGTCGATTACGCGCGGACGTAGCGGTCGTAATGGCGCACGAATAATTTTTCCGACGCATCTTCGCGTCCATCCATATACTTCGAAAATGTCCAACAGTTACTTGAACGCATCGTCGACTGAGATACTTTTTGCACGAGACAAACGCGGCTCACGTCGCTCTCGTGACAACTGGTTATGGAAATTTTGACACTGGAATAAGGATATTTTTTAACTTTGCGTTGTAGTATGTACGCAATAGAATTTGATAACAAAAAATATTTTTACCTAACTTTATTGACTTAGATGATAACGTTATTGAAACTTATTAATTCAATAAATAATCACGAAGATATATTATTTTTTTATCAGATAACACGTTTGTTTTGTTCTTTTATTACCTTTTAGTTCTTCCGAAACACATTGCAATTATCATTATCGTCTGTCTTATCAATCACGCGATGCGCGTTGCAACGTTCATTATTTTGATAATAATATTTTAGATACACGCGCATAAAACAATGTATCTTTAATTGAGTTTTTTTTTTAAAGAAACAGCAATTTAAAACAACGTCCAAATGTACCGATCAGAATTACGTCTACATAATTTATTAAGGCCAGCGCGGTTTCCTCTCGTATAAATCGGCATGGACTTTGCTTGGCAATTAGAGTGTTTGCTAGCGATAATGTCAAGTTTTTGTTTTGCTCGATATAAATGTTTACATACATTTTAGAATAATCACTCTTATGCTCACTGAGGCTTAATGACAAATATGATATAATTTTTGAAGATGAAAGACGCTACAATTATATATTATTATTACGTCACAGTGTATTATAATTGAGTCACAGTTTTACATGATATGTTTTCTCCAAGTTGAACGATAGCTCAACATTCGAAACAGAAACTATTAAAAATTTGACATTATCGACAGACACTCTAATTACTAAAGCAAAGTTCGTGCCTATTTATACGAGAGAAATCATGTTGAATATGGCTTCAATATGAATTATGTAGACGTAATCGTGCACTCTACTAATCGTTATTCTGAAATTCCCGTTTCAATTAAAAAATCATTCTCGCGCAAAACAGTTAAAAATGTTACATCACACTACATTGCGAGAATGAGAAAGGTCGGAATAATAAAACAAATCTTCTATATTGCTTGTTGCAATAGAATGAAATATGTCGCTGGATTCAATTTTGCAAGTTATTACCAGCTTGATTCAATCAGAAAATTGCTGATGTTAATCTTCGGAAATATTGTTAAGTTATAAAAATCTCCACATACAAACGTGGACGTAAATTTTAATATTTCTGAGAGAACAGCGACTGTATATTTATCAAAAATAATATTCTTGTGTTCGCTAAAAATAACGAAGAATAATCCAATTGACTGAGTTCGCGTTGTTAATTTCAGATCCTTGTTCCGTTTGCCGTGTCCCATTCACAAAGATTTTCTAAAGTATATAAGAGAGGCTATTAGCGATCCCTAAAGTATGTATAAAAGAGAGAGAGAGGTCACGTTTCATCACGTGAGTCACGTGTGACACGTGAGTCTTTTCTTGCTCGATGTGCGCGCGTGCACACGTGGTGTCTATTTTAATGGACTGGAAACACACCACCAACGCTCAAACATCTCTTTTCATCCATAGGCGTATATACGCAGTATCGTCTGTTCCATATCTTTATTTATCCTGAAGACGTTTGGTATCGATTATGACAAAGATTTCCTCTATAAGCCTTTTTTTTTATTATTGACAATACTTGAACAATGTAACGTTTATATTTTTTTCATGATTAGCCATAGGTCTAATCGCGTGACGAGAGTAAAGGGTTGATCTTCCTCTCAGTACAGGCGCCCTTGTCCGCCAACGACACTTCAACATGTGTACACACATGGTGGTTATCGATCTATACTATGAGTGTCAATAAAAGGTTATTAGTTCCATTTGCATCGTTATGCAGTACGTGTCACGTGTGGTCTAATATTAGCTCCAATCAGCGCCAATCAAGAGAACAATCACGAATACGCGCGATTCTTTATTCCGCACGTGATATAAAGGTACTCTTAATCCTGAGTAGGGCAAGACACGGCGCGCGAACGTCGCTCAGCGTGCGAAATCGAATCGCACCGACTGTTCGCGAATCGTGCTCGCGACTGATAAAGAAAGCGAGTGTATATTGCGGTTTGCCACAGGAATATTGTAAATTACGAACTGAGCCGACATTAATTCACTTTAACGCATTTACGACGAGGCATTTATTACGCGTTCTAGTTAAATACGCGCGTTTTTTCCGCGATAAATAGCCGCGCGATCCAAATCGGCTTTGCAATCGAAAGGCAGCGTCTAAAACTCCTACGTTAAAAGAGAAAGAAAGATTTAGTTTTACATCGACAATGCGTGACATCGAGTCGCAGAAGGTCCTCCAGGACGAGCAATGCTTCGAGATAATTCGCAAGAAGCTGCAGCGAGACGCGATGGACGACTTCTCGCTGGTCAACTACGAGATCGTGCCGATAGATGAGGTGAACGGTTACTTGGGTCAGTACTTCACGCTGAAGGCAACCGTAGCCTGTCCGAAATCGCCGCTGGAAACGAGGAACATAAATTTCTTCACCAAAATGCCGCCACGGACAAACAGTCCGCTTTACGACTTCAGTCAAGAAAATGGTGCGTTTAAGAAAGAAGTAGACCTCTATACTACGGTGTTTCCGGAAATGCTGGACGATCGAGACACGCGATGCATTCCGGAATGTTTCTTTGGAGATGAGAACAACGTGATCGTTCTGGAAGACATGGCTCACAGCGGATATACAATGACGGACAAGTTCACGCCGTTCGATCTCGAGCACTGCAAAATCCTCATAAAAACAATTGCCAAATTCCACGCCAAGTCTCTCATTTTCGAGCAACAGTACAAGAAGACTCTGCACGACGAGTTTTCTCATTGCATGCACGAGACTCTGTGGCCGCGCAACGGCGGCCGCAGAGCCAAGCCGATGTTCGACGCCGCCGTGAAAGGCATCATATCCATGATCGATCTCTTGCCCGAACTAAATAACGATCAGCGTGATAACTTTAAAGAGATGATCATGAAACTGTGCGAAGACCACACAGACAAATTGTCGCCGTCGGTCAAGCACAAGAACGTGCTGTGTCATGGCGATCTGTGGACGAACAACATACTCTTCAAATACGACGCCGAGAAGAAACCTGTTAAATGTTGCCTCATCGATTTCCAGCTCGCGAGGTAATTTAATCAACTTTTAAATAATCATTACTTGTAGTAAATTCTGTTTACCGCATAACATTTTTTTATGCAGATACAATCCACCAGCACATGACATTCTGTGCTTTCTGCAATTCACGACAACGCGAAAGCTACGGGAAGAGCGTGGCAAAGAGCTTTTCAGAATCTACCACGATTCCATGGCAATCGCCATGAAAGAATCCGATCTGAATATATCTGAAGTGCTCCCGTGGAACGAGTTCGTCGAGTCCATTCAGGATTTGCGAATTATGTGCATGATTCACGGTATTCTGAACACACCGATCATGCTGTTGAACTCTGACACGGCTAGCAAATATTTCAGCGAGGAGCCGGAACTCCTCGAAACTGTTCTATACGTTGATAGAACGCCGCTTATTTGCGAACAGTTCAAAAAAGTGCCGGCGTATCGTGCCAGGATGACGGATAGTTTGCTAGAGTTACACGATTACTTGATTAATTGCAATAACACAACGTAATCAAACTGCAACGCAAAGCAATAAGATATATTTGCTTTTTGTCGTCGCGAGCGTATCTTCACAAAAAATACAAAGTAGTACAATTTTAGATAAATAAAGACCTTATTGTCGATAGATTCTTTAATAATAATGTAAATAGATATCTATGTTATGGACCTGAGTATCTTAGTTTAAAAAAAAATTATTAATTATGTAATTTATATCAATTATAAAAACATTTAAACATATATTTTTAAATGTAGAAAGATAAACGCTTTAGATTGATATTACATCAGTACTGTGATATTTTAAAGTTGTGTAATTATGTATAATTACTAACAGCTGTAGAAAAAGACACTCTTTCTCTGTTCTCTTGACAATAAACAATGTTACATGGAATACATCTTGTACTTACCTCCATTATACTTTACCAGATGTAACAGAAAAATTAATATAAATTTTTTTCAGTGAAGCCACTAAAAGTTTAATTGTATTATATGAATTGGCTGTTATAATTTGTAGATAAAAAAATTTTAAAATTAAATAGTGTGATACAAAATATACGACATGCTAGCAAACATGTGACATGCATTTCTTCTGAGTAATAATAATACAAATATGGTCTTCGCATTTCTGACGTGGTGACTTGGAAATCATCTTTTTCTTGTGATAAATTATGCTATAGAACTGTGTGTAACTATAAACTACGTGACAAATACAAATCATGAGCGTACGGATATTTCTGTCAGCATATCGAGCGGACGAGAAGCAACGTGATGTTTAATGCACTTAACTGAGGCACTTGAGGCCATTTTTTCATGACACAAACACGCGTTCGTACGACGCAGCGATTTTATGCCGACAGTTTTATCCTGCCCAACACAGGGTTTGTAAAGTACTTGTCTTTTTATTACAAAGTGACGTGGATCTCCGCATATCGAAACGCGAGGCATAAGGGGACTCTGGGTTGGGGAAGGGGAGCGATTTACTTTTATGTATATAATTATTTATATTATCAATTATAATGAATATATAGTGTGTTATGTACAATATTGAATCTCATTCTTTAACAATAACATCAACAACATGATTAAACAACGTTCCTCATTGGTACACAAATTGTAAATGTACAGATAAAAAAGCATTAGATGTGAGGTTAATGAGGCATTGAAGGTGGCGTACGCTCAGCGCGCCTTAATTCCCTCGTTTTCTTTATACACTTTTTATATATATGATCCTCATATATATATATATATATATATATATATATATATGTATGTATTTATATATTTATAATCTCTCGAACTTCCTTTCGAGTTCGTTTGTTCGATTTTCTTCTTACGGCTTTTTTTATATATATATATATGTATGTATAGAGTTTATATTTCGTTTTTAAATACACACATTCCACATACACACAAATGCGTCACATTTACTCCGCGCGACGCAACGAGAACGTGATTACGACTTGATGATATCGATTGAATCGCGGTGCGTGGTTTTAATTTTTTTTTTTCGTTTTTTTGTTTTTTTGTTTTTTTTCAAAGAGAGTGCAATGAGCGATTTGAGACGCGCGATTGGCCAGCCGCGGGAATTTTTCTCGCGTGATCTGAGAGATTCGTCGACTAATGCGCACACAATCGTCGTGTCTTAAAATAATATCACAAGGATCGTCGTAATATAGCGTAAAATCATCTTCCTCGATGTCAAAATATTTTTCACACGCCTCAAAAGATACAAGATATACAAACGTCAGGAATAAAATCAAGAAGCTGTCGAGGTACAATGTTCAAATCGGCTCGCCCTTCGCGCGACTCAAATCTCGACCAATCATCTAAAGTTCTACACAAGGCTCCGACGAATTTTCTTTTTTTTTTTTTTGTTGTTTATAATTAAGACGACTTTCTTTTTTTTTTTTTTTTTTTTTTTTTTTTTTATTTATTTTATTTTCGCATAGAATCGCGTCAAGGCGAGACAGTCACCGAAGCTGTTTCAACGGCGCTCAAAACGCGAAGGACTCGCTCGCACGCACGCGGCTCGTCGGAAAACGGGAGAAATCGATTCCGCCAAGGTTTCGAGAATTCGTCTGGGTGGAAGAGAAGAGACGAGAAAATACGCATGAAATTCGTATCGCTGCGGAAATGTAATGTCCATTTACACAAAAGTTATATCGTTTTTTTTTTCCGCACGCGAGAAGCGCGGCGAAGCGCGCAATCTGTCTTACAACTTTGGAGACGTAATCTTGCAATCACTGTCCTTCAACGTCGCGGATTCAACGCGAATCACAACACGTGTCATGGACACGGGTCATGTGTCCGAACAAAAATATGGTCTTCTCTATCGAATATAATCATATAGATAAGAGTTTCTCTGGCAGATTATAAAAAAATAGACTGTCTACTTTGCAAGATTCTCTCATCTGATGAAAAATACGCACATGTCAAACAAGTTTTGCATCATTCAAATTTCGCATCGATCGTTTAAATCTCGATTCGTATCGATCGTTGGATCTCGAAAGTAATTGGCAACAAAAATTATCTTTTCTTCGTTTATTTTTTTATCTTAATAGAGAGAGAAAGAGAGAGAGTAGAGAGACGTTATACATTAACACGCGGTGCAAAACTACATTTGACGTGTGCAGGTTGCACACGCGCGGCAACCTCTATCGCTATTTTTTTCACAACGTAGCTTCGCGCGAGATCTGTAAGGGAATAGATTAGGTTTCTATAATAAGTATTTTTTTTTCTCGCGCGCGTATCGCGAGATATCAAGATCCTGCACAAACAATTCTTTGAGCTAGTTGCACTGACATGTCGTTCAGCGCCAAGGCTTAATTAAACTCTTTTTATTCGTTTCACGATATATATATATATATTTTTTAACTATATTTAGGTTTTCTCTTTCTCATTTTCTTATATATGATAAAATTCTACAGAGTGGGGACACGCGACAATCTGCTGATCAATCCGAGCTGTCAGTGCAGCTCAGCTCTTCTTTGCGACCGACGCTATGTGTCCTTTGTACTTTCGCAGGATGCGTGTCCATTCGCGCGCCTCGCCTTGCTTTTTCCCTTTCACTTTTTTTCGAGCTACACATAGAAAGTTTTTTTTTTTATATGTACAACGATATTAACATGAACTGCAGTGGCAGTGAACAGTGCACGTGGATATTGCAAACAGCAACAGTAGCAGCAGCAGCAGCAGCAGTAGCGGCAACGGCGGCGACGACGACGACGACGACGACAACAACGACGACAACGACGACGAAGACGATGACGACGACGACGATGACGTCGACAACGATGACAACGATTATACAAGATGTACGCGTAATACGGCGGCGATTACCACAGCTAGTTTTTAATCTGTCTGCTTCGTAATTTCTTATTTTTTCATTTTTTTTCGATTTTTTTGGTTTGGTTTACTGTTTGCATCCTCAGTTGGGCCTTCTGCGATTCTGCGGCGATTCTAACTCGATAGTCTGTGGCGGCCTAATTTTCTGTGATTTCTTTTCCCGATTTTTTTTTTTGTGTTTACTTTAATTTAATCTTCTTCAATCGCTTCTTCCGACTCTACCAGTTGCCACTTCATCGAAGAACAGTCTCACGTATATGTGTATATCCGCTTGTGCGCGCACTCGCGCGCGCATGTCGATCTTCTCCGAACGGATTCTCGATTTTCACATGTATATAGATGTGTGTATATAGATGTGTGTATATAGATGTGTGTACGCGTATATGTGTGTGTGTATTTGTGTTTGTGGGTAAAGTACATGTATGCGGATATGTCGAATCGTTAAATTACATGTGTGTGTGTGTGTGTGTGTGTGTGTGTGTGTGTGTGTGTGTGTGACTGCGCGCGCGCGTGCGTCCTTACATATTTACATGTCCTGCTCTCGTACGTGTTGTGATTACGTGTGCGTGTTTTTCCGTGTACGAGGGAGAAGAATCCGCGTTGCGCGCGCGCGCACACGTTACGTACGCGCAGTAGGAAGAGAGAAAAAGAGAGAATGTATGAGAAAGAGAAAGTTTGTGTATGTATTGTGTATGAGAAAAGATAGAGAGTATTTGTGTATAGGTGTACATCTGTGTATATTTTTTCTTTTACATTTATATTTTTCTTCTTTTTATATATATATATATATATATATATATATATATATATGTACGTCCGTATATATATACACACACGTGAGAGAAAGTTTCACAAAAATATATAAAAGAGAGAATGTCTATGTATACATATATATATATATGTGCATATATACCTATAATGTATATATACCGATATATAGACGATTTTTTTTTTTTTTTTTTACTTAGTTGTGTGGAAAAGGGTTTACTTTATCTCGTAAGTTACCTATGTATGTATATGTATGTATATACATATATATATAGAACCTGTAGAAAGTGCTTGATTGAGATTTTTCTTTTTTGTGTTTTTCTTTTTGTTTTTCATTAGTCATAAAACAAGACACACGAGGTAAGTGTTGCGCGTAAGTAGTCCGACACTATGTTTCTCATCCCGGCTGTCAATTCGCAGCGAGGATGGCGACACTTGTGAAAGATGACTCGTCGATATGTCGCGACAAGAGAAAATCTTTCGAGGAATACCTCTCTAGGTATGTCTCTCTTCTTTCTTCTCCATTACCGCCACCACGACCTCCGATCGTCTCGTCGTCCTCTTCATCGTTCTCGTTCGAACGATGGGGTTGCAATCTTACAGGTCACATATTGTACGTTAATAAACATCGACACGTGCCGAAAACAACATTACTAAACAACGGCGAGTCATTCTTCCGTCTCGTAACGCGCAGGATACTGCAATTCCACAGCGCCCGATTCGAGGCTAAGCCACGTGCTAAACTTTAAGCTACGTTTTCCCCCCTCCGTCCGATTTCTTTCCTTCGTGAAAAACCGGCGAGAGGTTTTTTTTTGTAATAACACAGTGATGCGCTTTGCGAAGTGTCTGATTCAGTCCTTTACAGCGGCGTCTTCGGGGCGAAGACGATTGTTTTTAGTTCAAAAATGATAAGAAAAGAGAGAGAGAGAGAATCGTGTAGCTACCCTCGGACCGCACAGCATCATGCCACTTTCCGTTGTCCCTTTCGCGTTCTTTTCGTTCCTCTTCTCCGATCTTCTTGCTTTGGTGTGGATAATCGTTTGCTTTAGGCTTCCGAGTCTTCGTTCTTGCAATCGCGCATCAACCGCGAGACATACGACTCGATGTAAAAAACGAAATTCTCGAGGAGCGATCGAATTAGCGAACAAGCAGATCATCTCGATTGATCGGAGAAACGAACGAGCCTGCGATACGTTTTGCAAAATGTTTCGCAACTCGCGCGATAACTCGTCGATGATGCGCAATGTCACACGGCGATCGTTACGTCTCCTCTCTCGAAGACGGGACAGTCGCAGGGACGACGGGCAGCACGATGGCATCTAACGGGTGATTAGATGTAGGAATATGGTCCGTCGGTGAGGGCGCTACACAGCAACAATCAGGAGGAGTCGTCCTTGCCACGGGCGCCTCTGCTCGGCCTATACTCAAGACCCGGATCGAACTGCATCAGCACGAAAACCTGGCGATTCGAAAAGAACGGCAAATGTAATAATATGTTTCGAACAATTTGTTGTGAATTTGAAGAAAAATAAATTTGAGAAAATTATAAACGACGTCGCAGACGCTGTACCTGATCTGTGGGTAACAGTGTGAAGTCATCGGGTGGATTCGTGATCACATATCGCTTGGAAGATGCGTCGCACGACGAGCTAGTGTCTCGAAACCTAAAAAAGATTCGGACAAATATCAGCAAAAAGAATGGGACGCGCGCGTATTGAGAGAGAATACAAGCTCAACTATATATACACCAAGAATAACTAAATTAGCTAAAGTTTGATTTAAAGTTTAAGCTAAACTAAAGTAAAACTAAGCTAAACTAAACGTATGGACGTATGAACAACTAAACGCTAAATAAACGACAAGATGACACAGAAAGACAGAGAAAGAGAAAGAGATAGATAGATAGATAGATAGACAGATAGAGTAAGAATAGTAAAAAATGATAGGTATTTTTTGGATGAAAGGCAACTTACAATTGTCGCTTCAATACTTTCTTTTAGTCTTTTTTTTTTTTTTTGTTTCATGATGCAAAAACGCAAAGTGCAAAAGGTGTGCGGCAGAAAATCATAATATATCAATAGTAAGTACGTGAATATATATAACAGTAAGAGATAATAAACTCTGCGGTATAATAATGGCAGCAGTTGGATAAAAAAAGTCGCAGTTTTCAAGTATTATATATGTATATAAATATATATATACAAATGTAGAAATGTGCGCAAGGGTAAATCCAATAAATACCATCGAGAAAGGAAAAAAAGTCCGGTACCTGTACCTGTACAGACCAATGCACAGCATTCCGAACGACTTTAATGCTGCGACAAAGAGGTCACCGTACTTGCCTCCTTCGCCATACTGAGCCAATGGCCCGTCGTACAACGCGATCTGACCAACGCGACATCGATCTCTATTGGCTAAACTGTCTGCGGTGCTGCAAGATCAAACGTCATCTTATATTGTTAAAGATTCTGAAAAAAGTCGGCGTTAAGTACTCGTGTATTTTTGAGATATCCAACCTGTAACCTCCTCTTAAACCTGCCCCTTCAGCCAGGATGAGTTCCAACTCGGGTGTAGCTCCACCGGTGATCAATGACCGAATCAGAGTCAGCGCGTTTTGGTTAAAGTATGTCTGCAAAAGTACAGGCATAAAAACAAACATATACTATAATTTCTCTCTTGCAAATATTATTTTCGTACAATTCTTGCGCAGCGTCTTGGGAGACGAGAATATTGGCTCTCGGTTATTGATTCGCGCCTGTAGGGGAGACCGGGGCACAAAGTAACATCCAAAATAGATTGTAAAAAAAAATGTACACAATATTATATATGTACATTATGTAATATTAGGTACATTATATAATAGTCACATCCTTTAGCTTTAAGAAAAAACAAATATTATTCTTATATATCTTTAGACAAAA
>QVOB01010423.1:0-10459 GCA_014839585.1 Pseudomyrmex concolor | reverse complement strand
AAACATTTTTTGATAGCGAAAGAAGCATACTACATAAATATCTCAATATTTCAGTTTTTGTGGGTTGACACTGTATTGCTTATTAGCGTTCAATTATACTTATTTAAGTATATCTAAATTAGTAATAATAGAATCCGTTTGTCTTGTGTGAGACCAAACAAAATATAAATAACAATAGGTCTTAATCGAGCAAGAAAAAAAAATTTATATAATATGTATTCTCATTAGAAAAGTGGTGTATTGTACATAGAATGGTGCGAAACGTTTCTTGTTCTAAGAAACGTTTTGAGTCGCGTTACAAAAATTGATTAGAAAGAATAATCGCAATAGTAAGACGCAGAATGAACACGCATGTGTGGTGTGGTGGAATTTTTTCATTTTTTTCAATCTACGTCGGTTAATTTTATTTGAAGAGGAGTGCTCCTATCTTCAAACCATCGTCTTCTGTTCATGGTCTTGTCTTTTATTTATTTCAACTATTGACACTGCCTGTGTCAACAACTTATTAGAGAAAACAGACCATGAAGAACAGAAGACGATGATTTGAAGGGATAGGAGCACTCCTTTTTAAATAAAATTAACCGACGTGGATTGAAGAAATGAAAAAATTTCACCACCACACATCTTTATACTGCGTCTTATTATTGCGATTATTCTTTCTAATCAATTTTAGTAACGCGACTAACGAGAGCTCAAGTTAGAGCAAGAAACGTTTCGCACCATTCTATGTGCACCACTTTTCTAATACATATTATTATTTAAATCTTTTTTCTTGATTAAGACCTATTA
The DNA here is from genome assembly GCA_014839585.1 of Pseudomyrmex concolor. Taxonomy (NCBI): domain Eukaryota; kingdom Metazoa; phylum Arthropoda; class Insecta; order Hymenoptera; family Formicidae; genus Pseudomyrmex; species Pseudomyrmex concolor. The sequence goes on along the minus strand of QVOB01010423.1, from coordinate 9,670 downwards.
TTATTTATATTGTTTAATATCTAAATTAATTCAATGCCTAACTCCATTTTTACTTCAACGCCGATATACATATATCGCACCGCGTTAGTAATTAATTACTTGTGTTACGTATCTCGAACAGTGACGTGTATAATATTCTCTATTTTTCCGAGGCGCAGACTTCGTCTTACAATCTGCACCAGCCATCTTGAGGTCTTAAAGCAACAGATACACACTAATTCCGCACGCGAAACTGTCACGCAGAGCCTCCCTCCTTTGCGCATTAGCGTATCATTTCGCAGTGTGACTCGGTCTCTCGCCGGGAGTAACGAAGAGAATTAACGCCCATATGTTTATTCTCGTCTCGAGAACCTCTATACATCCTTCGCGATTTCTCTATTTCCATTTCCATGGAAATTCTCTCGTTTCGCAAAGGTACACAGGGTCGAACGTACAGCGTTTTTTTCTCCCGCGAGAAAATGCGGTTGCATAGGGTAAAGCGGGGCGGTCTAAGATTCCGCATATTTGCTGCTGCGTTTTGCCGGAAAACGGACATCCTGCCGACGCCGTCGTCGTCGGTATACTGTAACGCGCGACGCGCAAAAACGACGACGACGACGACGACGACGACGACGACGAACGACTACGATAAAAGGGAAGAAAAACACCATCCGGGATGAGTGAGTTCTCGACGTTGTTCTCTTAAAAAGCGAATAAAACTGAAACTCTACGCGCGCGTTAAACTAAATATATGAAATATTTCTTCGTAAATTTTCGCGGAGAAGAGTTACATGCCGTATGTTTTATGTAAAAAAAAAAAAATTATTGCTCCTCTACATATATATCGCGCTTTGTAAAATGGCTTCCCAGTAAGTTCTTTTGCGTTTCGCGTGTAATATTCTTCTGGCAGTCAAAGTTTGCTGCTGCTTTCTCGCTTTTTCGATGCCATAATGCAGAGCATAATAACGGTTATTTATATGCAGTAAACGGCGCGCGCGCGTTCTTTTTTTTTTCCTTCCCCGAACCATCCTCCTTCTGTTCTCCCGTTCCTCTTGTTCCTCGAAACGCGGAGGGAGAGCGCGGAGGAGCTCTCTCGCGAGAAATCGCGATAACCTCGGAATTTGGTCGGTATACATATCGCGCTTTTATTTCTCCTTCTACTGCACCGTGACTCTTGAGATGAGACCGGGAACCGCGGATACGAGAAAGCGCGCGAATCACCCGCGGAGCCGAGACGTTTCCCCGAGATACGAGAATTTTGTTTTCGTCAAAAGCGAGCCGGATGACAGCTTGTAATAAAACGCGAAAGTTTTTTTTTTTTTATATATGTTGACAAAAATTTACGCCTCGCATACGAATGCGAAAATGTAGTCGAAATTTATCTGTCTTTAAAATTAACATCTACTTGATCTATAAAAAGATTACACGTGTGTGCTTTTTTCTACAAATTGTCACTTAAACGTTTAGTATATAACGCAAGAGCTCAACAGTTTTTTTTTTTTTTTAAGTTTTAAATTGTTGTTTGATGTATTTTACAATTTTAATTTGAGACAACGTGAATAATAAATAAGAAAATATCGATTTATCAATCTCTCCGGCGCGTAATACGATACCGATTCTGGCCGAGCGCGATCGAAACAAGCCGCGGACGGGGGAAAAGCAGGGGAATGCAGAAATTGCACGTCTTGCGCCGCGCGTCTTCCACGACGGCATACCGCGCCTCGGTGGTATCGTGGTTAATTGCGGCTGACAAAGAAATTCCCAGGCGCGAACTCGAGATACGAAGAGGGAAATAATAGAGAGAGAGAGAGAGAGAGAGAGAGCCACGGACGCGGGAGATGAAGAAGTTAAGCGAACGAGAGAAAGCGCTCTCCTCCGCCAAGGAAAACCGAGGATTATCGACATGCAAAGACAATTTGTCTTGGATAATTGCGCATCTCGTTGACGTTTCATCATCGTCGCGAGTGTTGTATTAAACAAGCACAGAGACGAGAGTTTTCTCGGAGAGTTTTATCAGCTGATACATAAGAATTATGATCTCTTTCGAATTTTTCTTTTCGCACTTCAACTACCGTCGATATTTCTCGGTTTTTAATTTCTTTTTTTAACTTTTCTTATATTGCGATATTTATCATGTGACAAACAAAGAGCGCAGAGTCTTTTTAAAGTTGAAATGTTTCACTTAACCCGTCGTCTCCACATCTCAATCCAGTATATATTGTCACCACACTGGTGCAATTTTACACTTCGCATGTTTGAAGTTGAATAACTTTCCGGTAATGAGTTGATAAATAATTTAAAACTAGTGAAAATAAGAGTAAAACATTTTCAGAAATTGAATGGAATTAGTTACAAATGTTTCAAAAAAATTCTTCTTAGTAAAAAATGAAAAAAATAAAAAGAACTTTTTGAAAAAATCGTGTTTTTCCAATTTTTGTTGGTGCATCAGTGAGGTGAAAACGGGTTAACGCAAGAGTCTTTTTTCCTGTCGATACGCAGGATTTATAATAGATATAAATGTTTCCATCAGAGATTATAACAGTGAGATACGTTCGCCGAAGCGATCACGCAAGCGGCGGAAGATATATAGTTATTGGAACTAATATCGAGATAGAGAATCGAAGATTTCGATAATTGTCTCATCCGGGAAGATAAATCTTTCGTGGCGACTTACCTTATTCGCCAGGTCCAGCATATTTCCCGTCCCGCCGGCGGCTGCCTCCACCAATTTCTGAAGACTGTGAGGTTCCGGCGACAAATCACGAGCACCACTGTCGAATTCCCAACTTTCATGTCGTCCCGAAACAGTTCCTGAAGTGGAAATTGCTCGTATTTACATGGAAAATTGAAATTGCACATGAAAGTTTGTCGAAACACATTGTAGTCTGTCTCAAGTGAAGTTTTGAAATAGTGCGAAATTATATTGATGAGAGAAAATAAAAAATGTTTTTTCCGAATATTACCGTACGCAATGAAGATTTACGCGCGCGCTAGTAGCGGCGAGAAAATGGAAGCGAGCGGCGCAATATCGTTTCAAGTCGTCATTTCCAATTCACTCGTCGATCTCGTGTATCACATTCGGTTATACGCGAGCCATCTCTGGCCGGTGAATATTACAAATGCCGCTGCAGTATTTCCGCTATCATCTGATATTCGTTGTTCGATCAATCACCAATTTCGAGCAAATAGCTCGCGCTCTCTATAATTTTCTCTCGACATGCAACGCCGCTACTGCACGCTAGATATCATCGCCGGATATATATGTATATTATCTATCGTCGCGAGATATTCCGCGCGATTCTGGGTTCATTTTTCACCTTACAACGAGATTTTCGTTTATTCTCTCTGAAATTTTTCGTCGCCGGAAAAGAGACAATTTGTCCGGGAAATTGATGCGATCTTGTAACAAAGTGCGCTTACCGAGACTGTTATCGCTGCTGGTGGGCAGATATTCCGGTGTGTGCGTGTGATGCGGACTGCCCCGTCGTTTGCCCGCTCTCAGCGCCTCGATTTCCGGTCGCAGGGCCAGACGTCGCCTGAGGAACTCTTGATAGGAAATGCGACCGTGCTCGTCCGCGCCCAATTCCCGCATCAATTCCTCCACCGAATTCTCGAGGTTCAATTCCCGGCATACCGTCAATAGATCCTGGCTGAAAAGTCCGCAAGAACGTAAAAAAAAAAAAAAAAAAAAAAAAAAACGCGACGAGTCGCTTCTTTCGGCGAACGAGTTCGAAAAAGCAATGAACAATGTTTATAGCAAATAACGGTGGCATTCAGTGGAAATAGTATGTGTATAATCTTACGGGCACGAAAGCCGCGTGACTCAATCGTGGAAGCGGAATCCATCACAGCGCGCGCCGTCGAACGCCGAGGATCGTTTCAACCACTTAACGCGACTTGCAAATAACAAAATCGCATCGTGTGTATTAAGCGGAATGTGTATTACGAAGACTAAGTACTCTTCGCATGAATAATTCACGAGATGAATTATTCATGCGTCGGAGACGCAGGAAGATGAGGCACGAAACAGTTAAAAGTATATAGAAAGGCAATGTTCGTATAGTTTGGCTATACAATATATACATATATAAATATATTATATGTATATATATATATTCTTTATCGATATTTATACACTATGTCCGGGAGCATTTAATAATCCATTATGTAAATGATCGCGGCTCGAACTTTCTTGACGATCCCGTGCGACGATGACGATCGTTTTGACGTCTATACACAGCGAGAAACGGACGCGAGAGATATCGCTCTAGTGTTTCCGTCACACAGCGGAGAGAAATAGAGTTTCTCTAAGGCGCTCTCTCATTTTAACGATACCGCCGAGATTCATTTAATTAAAAGAGACGGCTACGGGCGCGGGCGCTTGTCATATCCGTCCGCTTGCCTCCGCGCCGTCCATTACGATTCTCAAATAATTGTCTAACCGGCTGGAAGGACGAGAGAGCAGGCCCGTCACTCTTGATTATCGGTCGCCGCGCCGCGACGCCATGAGCTCGATGAAGAGCGATTCGCGTCACGTGAACGAACGAACAAACGAACGTTCGAGGCTCGAGGATCGCGGCGGATCCCGCTAATCCAGCCGGGCTAGGTCGACAAAATTAAAGATTCACCAGATACAACCGTCGTCTGCCGCCACACACAGAGATATATTCGGGAAAATCGTTAAACCTCCGCCTCGACCGCACATTATTTATTACTGAATTTCTAATTTAAGGATTGCGATTTGCGTGGTTGATGATTTATAATGATAATTATACTCATTATACGTATAATAATATAATTGATGTTTACGCAAATGCACTGCAAATATTAAATGTCAGGAAAATAAATGAACAGTGTGTTTTAACCCCTTCTCTCTCTTATTATACATATATTTTCTCTAATTACGATTGGAATCAAATCGAATTGTTCGCGGATTTCCGCATGTCTAACGGACATGTTCACCTACACAACGCGCACGGTTGCCATCAATTTTCTTTTTTTTTTCTTTCTTCTTTTTTTGTTTCACAGACAGCTGCGGGTATCAAACGCTCTTCTCTCTGACGCGCGAGCGCGTGAGTGTCGTCACAGGATCGGGGGTCTAAGGATAGCAATCCAGGGGTATCCGTCTCTATCTCTCATTGTCGAAACAATGGTGTCGCCGGTTTAGGGACAGCCGTCGCGAATTGAACGTCACACGCATTAATTACACGTCTCTCCCTTGCGCGCACTGACGTCCATCGACGTCCGATATTAATGGATTACGTATAGCGTCGTCGTCGTCGTTGTCGTCGTCGTAGTCGACGTCGGCGCGAGTTCGCTTCCGGCGATTCGGACGCCTATCCTGGCGACTGACGAAGCACACCGCATCGGAAGCGCGATTGATACTCTCGGCCGTTGCACCCAAGCGAGCCGTACGCGTTTTACCGTGACGCGATTGATGCGCGCGATTGTCTCTCACCGAATGTCATTAACCGAACCGGCTAACAATTCAAGTTGGAGATGAAATTATCCCGCGGACTTTGAAACGCTTTAGACTCCGATGCTGAAGTATTTACGTGAAACTCTCTGAAGAAAATATATTCTCTCAGAATTTGAAAGTTTTCAAGTGACAGATGCTCTGTCCCCGATATTGTTTTGTAATTTTTACGAGAAGATTATTTATTTATTTGTTTATAAAATAAGTTCTCAATTATAATTCCTGGAAATTCTCTCTTTTTTTCTCTCTCTCTCTCACTTTTCTAATAAATAAAATCACAAATAAAATAAAAACTTATGTCACAAATTGTACTCTTATTTTTTTTTAATACTTTTATCTGAAAGCAAGCTCAAGACATCAAAGAGAACTCGAGATGAATAAAGAAATGTCACATATCCGTAAGACTTAACGAATTTTGTTCGACAAGCAAACATTCAAAGGAGACGCTTTTTTTTAAGACACGCAAACGCGCCGCGCAAGGCGCGAAGTAATCGCGCCGGCAGGTTCATTCGTTGCGTTTATTAATAGACGATCACACAGACCGAGAGAGCGATTTTAGGGTGTGTCCATATGTACCATCGTGACACTTCTCGTCGTCCCTGTCTATGTCGGGAGGACAGTCTCTCCAGAGTTCTGGTTTCCCACAACTTGAGCGACTGCATCCTTCCTCTCTTAACTGCCTCTTCACTGTTCACTTCCAATTCACTTCGAGCCCGCGGTGGTAACATATGTAACAAAAGGACCTTCGCGAGGCCTTGTTTGTTACAAGGGAGCGGCCAAATAAACGACAAAATGCGTATGGACACGCGAAAGTAACGAAACGTGTCTTCCCGTTAAACATTGAGAAGAAAGAGTTCGCTTTTTCTCGTCTCTTACGGAACAACTTAACAAAAGCCAGAGAGCAATAGACGATCATTCATTTGCCATAAAGGTGATTTTCAAACAACATTTTAAAATAAAATTACCAATTGCAAATCATTTTTTTTTTTTTTTTACAAATAACTCAGAGAATTTAGCAAAGCTACGATAAACTGGCAACGAGAACGTCGTTCGTATTTTCGTCGTTCGAGAACAGCGAGCGAATCGCTTGCGCGCGAAAGACGCCGCGACGCCGACGACGCGAGTGCCACTGCGAGTGCCACGCGCGAGTAAACGCACTTCGCGTTGCGGTGCGTTCGAGAGGTGAAACACAAAGAAAAAATGGAAAAGAAAAGGCATCTATACATATGTATTGTCGACGGCGCGACCGTGTGAAAAATGAACGAACGCAACTTAATCCGCCGCGATGCGTGTCACTCGCCCCGTTCCGCGGTCTCTCTCTTTCTCTTTCTCTCTCTCTCTCTCTCTCTTTTCTGTCGTGCATGCGGTTTTACTCTCGACACATGCGAGACTATTTTTAATGCATATGCACACGCACTCCGAGCTCTTTCTCTCGCGCAGCGGGTCGCCTTTCTGTATCCCGCGTTAAGAAATCATTCATACGCGAATCAAAACGAGCGATCGATCATTATTACAACAGAGAGTTGTTTATCTCGAGACAAACCTCGTTATCGAGAGGCTGTCTCTCATATTTTATTATTAATCCAACGTCATTTGCGTAATTATTTAAAATATGAAAATTACGTTCGAATCGTTAACCAAAAGTTTTTTTTTTACGAGCCGACGCTCTCGAAAATTCTTTTAAACAATTACGAAAGCGGAATAAAGCGCGACGTAATAATTATCCAAGCTCGTCGGATCGCGGTTTTCACCTACACGCAACGTATTAATTTATTCGAGCGTTATCTCGAAATAAATGGATATTCGGGCGCCACGCCGCGCCGCCGATGCACATGGTGCACGCGCGGCTTCGAGTATTTACACGCGGCGGCAATTAAACGGCACTTCGTTGCCGTTCGAGAGCGCGATAAATGTGCCGCCACGTGGGAAACGATTTGCGTTGTAATACGTGGTTTATCATCGGATATCGGTACGCGTGTATATACGTGTGGTTATCCACGAGAAAAGTGAATTTAACGGCTTGTTTAATTTCTATTCGCGCCCACGAGTTCTCTGCATCGAGCGTGTTGCGCAGATTATTCTCGGATATTTCACACAATTTTTGCAGAAAACCGATGGTTAACAATGCCAATTTCCCCTCTTCACGGTTGCGATCAGAAAGCTGCTGAGTTTTGAAAAAACGTCGAGAAGAACATCATGACGCGAAAATGGAAGAAGAACGAATGCGCGTCCGCCACACGGCACAGACGAATTATCGATGAAAGAGGACGCTGTCGAGAGGACTTTTCCCATACAGTAAGAAATTCCGACGGAAAACACGAGTCCGATATATCGTATTAGCCGTGGCGCGCGATTGGATCAAAATTCAATTTCGTGCCTCGACCTGTAACGCGGTGATCTCGTTACAGTTCGAGAAGTGTAAGTCCTCTCTCTCTCTCTCTCTCTTTCTCGTTTTTCGTTCTATCTCTCGTAGTCTCTCCTCTCTCCGTCTCTCGTAATTTTAATCAGCGCTCGTGAAATAGTGCGGAAGAAGAAGAGGAACGGGAAGGAACAAAAGAATTCGGAGCTAAAAAATACCGAAGAGAAAACGCGGAAAACGCTTTTTTATTCGCGCTCTCGAACGTTCGCGCCGATAAAATAAATAATCTTGAAAGAATTCTCATCGCGTTGTCGTGCCAAAAAAGAGAATGTTTTTCTGAAAATGTTTTACCCTTATTTTGACTAGTTTTAAATTATTTATCAACTCGTTACTGGAAAGTTATTCAACTTCAAACATGCGAAGTGCAAAATTGCACCAGTATGTGGTGACGACGGGTTAATCAATTGCGTAAATTTTTGTAAATTCTTTTTTATTTAGCATCTCGCAAAAAGTCTCGAAATCCGAGATTCATTTTTTCATCAGATTATCCAACTACTCGACGAAACTTCTTTGTTGGCGAAAGAAAGTCCGATGTTCGATTTTCGAAAGAGGCGACACGTAATATTCCGGGACGGAATAAGCGCGTCCATTGTTGGGAAACGCAAAACCGGTGCCGCCGCTACAACGAACAAGATTTCTCCCGTGTTAAAATGTTCCTTCTCAAACCCGATTGCGTGCTGATACGAGAGATCATTGTTCCGACGTGGGACTCGCAGAAAAACTTTCCCGGTAAACTGTATAATACGTACGTATTGTATATGAGAGAATCGCCGATCGCTTGCTTTTTCTTACGTCGCGCTGTTCTCTATCATTTATCCGAAGAAATTCGAAAGATTTTTTTGCGTGACCTTCAAGAAAATGTACGATCGGTGGTGAAAATTAATTAAATCCTGTCTGTCATCACACAAATGTGTTAATTTAACAATTAAAAAAAAAAAAAAAAAAAACACAGCGCAGAAAAAACGTAATGTAAAGAATGTCGAGAAAAATGAAAGAAAAAATATCGGAAAAGCAGGAGACGCGTTGAAGAAACCAGAGGCTGCACACGAGGAGAGAGAAGAGATTTTCTCAGAGAGAGAGAGAGAGAGAGAGAGTTCGCGAGCAACGTCGAAGAGCGATATCGTTGTCTCATTGTGAATGTCTCGCTCTATTTCATCGAAAAAAGCCAACCCCCACCACCAAGCACGTTACATAAAAGATACTACCTTGCATCACCTTCGGCTAATCTACCCCTTCGGAACGGCGAGCTCTCGCCGGATGCTGTCCGCGGACGCCATTAAAAGCAAAACGAGGAAATACGGAAAGAAAAGAGAAGCAAAAAAAAAAGGCGAGCGCGAGAAGGAAGAGGAGGAGCATAGGGGATGCTACCTAATGCCGGTTTTTAACGGGAGAGCCCTCCTCGCGCGCTTCAACGAACTCACCTGCTCTTCATTTTCCCTTTTACCGCTCGTCTCTTTGTTAACGTTTTTTTTTTTTTTTTTTGTCGAGAAAGGTTTAGATTTTCGCAGTAATTAGCGAGAAATCGCGTTACTCGCGATTGCAAAAGCTCCGGTCCGAGCCTTCTCTCAACTCGCAGAAAAAAAAAACATTTTTCTGTGTGTAATATGAAACAATGTGTATATACTACATAAAAGTATCTCATCTCCGCGATCCCGAGAAAATCACACGCCGCCGGAGAGAGAGCCGTCGGGAGCGGCGCGATCATCGATAATACAGCTAATTCCCGAGAATCCGACTGATATTAATAATTTGCAGAGCGCACCGAAACGGTGACGTCGGCAGCTATGATATTGGCG
>QVOB01010421.1:0-11478 GCA_014839585.1 Pseudomyrmex concolor | reverse complement strand
AAGATCAGCGCTGATTGGCCTGATTTATTCAATAATTACTCTTTTATTACATGTAATAGAAAAAAAATGGTTGAGGACTTTTCGACTCATTGTCAGTTTTACTTCTTCTACCTGCCTACGAGAGATGTTAAAGTCGTTCCGAGACACCCTGTATACATATAGGCGATCACCGATTGCTCGTGCGGTTTTGTGCATGTGTAATGCAATTCGGACACACAGGGGCGTGCGCGGGAGAAAGAGATGAGCGCTTGCATCAGCGAAAGAGAGAAGAGAAATCCTTCGAGAATGCAAGCGCGTCGAATCGTCGTGCGTCAAATAGAACGCGACGAGAGACGAGAGAAGTATAGGGTAAGTGCGGTGTAACGCTTGCAGATACCATTGTGACCGGTTGCATAAACCCGCCATCTTGGTATCCTCAAGGACGCGCATCGAATCCTAAGGTCAACGCACCTGGCTCACATCGGCCCTCTGCCTCCTCCGCTTCGTCGTTGACTTCTTTTTCTGGATCCCTTCCCCTTCCCTCATGAACTTCTCTCTTTTCTCTTCTCTCTCTTTTCTTCTTTGTCTCTCGTCTCCGTCATATGTCCGCATCGCGTTCTTCTCGCTCACAAGTAAGATGGAGAATCTCATCTGGCCACGAGCGGGATGTCACTGCCATTAATCCTGCCGATACGACCCTGGCCAGAGTCGGTCGGACCGTCTTCCTTATTTTCTTCTTCGCTTTCTCTTTCTCTCTCTCTCGTTCTCGCTCTTTGCTGTATCTTGTGTTCTTCCTTCTGCTCGTTCGATCTCTTGCGACTTCTCCGCTTCTTCTCGTACAGAATGATAAACGCAGGATATTCCGCGAGCAGCATTGACCGCACATCCCCGTATAAAGTACTGGATCGTTAGAGTCGGCATTTGATCTCGCGCAAAAAGTATCACTGTGAATTGGACTGATTAGAGACGCTTCAATAAGTCTCTCAATCGATCGTACGTCGCATGTAAAGAAAAACCAAAGTGTAACATTGCGCATAATGACGGTGGAGACAGTCAATCAAATTTGGGATCAGATACATCTGAGAAATTCAAATAAGATAGTTCCTTTCTCTCTTTCTCTTGTCTTACTAATAAGTATATATATATAACAGTCGGTAACCAGACCAAGTATGATCCTGATCAACTAATGTCTGCTGTGACAAATAGCATGAATCAAATCCCTATACACCAAAGTACATATTGCGTAGAGAACTACTCTACATTGATTACAGAAATAAAAAAGGACTAACGGCGTTTCTTTCATAAGCTAACATGAATTACGTGACACACTATGCATTGATGTCAGTGTTAAAGAAGCAATAGAGCGCTTAAACAGCCTATATTTTGATCAGAAATTGATCAAACAGAACGTCAAAGAATTGCCGAGAAGTATTGACTGTTCTCTAACAGATTTGGGAGTTTTACGAACAATTTATGCGCAACATTGGTTAGATAGACGCCTTACTGGACAGATTAAGCCGGCAAAACGTATTGTGATATTGTTGCAACATTATGACAGAACGAAATCCCAATGCCCCTTTTTCATATTCATACTATTTACTGTGAACTTTGATCGCATTTTATTGTAATTTTATATTTTCAAGGAAATATTTGGAGCATAAGCAATTAATTTGATGCTATCCAAATACCTTTTATCGTATCGTTATGAGATTGAATTTAAACTATGATTACTTTTTTTAATTTTATATTTACTAAGTATTATATTTACTATTCCCCCATCACTATTCCTCCTTTTCTATCTAAAATTCTTGAACAGATCTGTTATCGTCAACTCTCTGCTCACTTACAAATATTTCAAGACACTAATATATTCCCAAATATTTCAACACACTAATATATTCCCAACTTTTCAATCTGGTTTCCGCTGTCACAGTACCACTACTTTCCTTCTTCATGTCTCAGATTCAGTGCTGCACTCTTTTGACGCTGGTTCTCTCTCTATTCTTGTTGGCCTTGACTTCTCTAAAGCCTTTGACACAGTAAGTCATGAGTTATTGCTAGCCAAATTACATTATGGTCTATCATCCTCTGCCATTAAATTCTTCCGATCTTTTCTAATTGGCTTTCGTAAAAAGTTTATATACATGGTTCTCTCCTTTCTTTTTCATCTTCTCGTTTAATCTCTTCTGGTGTTTCTCAAGGATCAGTACTTGGTCCTATTCTTTTTAATATTTTTGTAGCTGATCTACCACAACTTCTTACTGTGTCTCGTTTATACGTGTATGCAGACGATGTCTTATTAAAATCTTTTAAACTCTCGGAAACCGCTGCAACGATAGCTGTAATTAACGATGACTAACTCTTATCGCTAGATGGGTCACCTCTAATGGTCTATTTCTTAACTCATCCAAATCTGTATTTATGCTGGTAGACGAGATGCGACTGCTGTCATGTGTCACCAACTTTGATGTGTATGTCAATAATATTTGTATAGAGCCTTCTACTTCTTTGAAAATCCTAGGTATTCATATCTAATAGACTTATCTTGGTCCTTTGAGAAACTTTTCAAAGAAGTTGGCGACAAAACTAGTAATTACAACGATGATACGAGCCGATCGTTGGATGTCTTGCAAATAAATATATTTTAAATATACTTATATTTAAGAGTGTAAATTCTTACATATTATTTTCCAAATTAAAATTTTTAATTCTTTAAATCCATATAGGATGCCAATATGTCTCAATTAATTTAAAAATTATATTTTAATTAATTTCTAAATTAATTGAGGGAAAATAGGTATCTACTCTCATCTATGTAATGCAAATCTAGCATCCTATATGGATTTAAAGAATTGAAAATTTCAATTCGGAAAATAATGTGTAAGAATTTATACTCTTAAATATAAGTGTATTTAAAATATTATATTCGCAAAACATCCGGCAAACGATCGGCTCGTATCACCATTAGTAATTTCATTACTAGTTTTAAACTGCACGAGCCTTCAAATTCTTAATTTGTTAAGTTGGCGACATTTTGATAAAATAAAAAAAAACTGTAAATCTCCGTGACCGTTCAACGCTAAAAGATTAAAGAAAGACGTTAAACACTAAAAAGATGCTGATGAGTGCACAATATTGAGATAACAGCACATAAAGAAAGAATTTTACTGAACCGATTCACTGCCGTTAACTTCAAACGAGTAATTTGAGTAAAGTTCACACTTTTAAACCCGTCGAAAACCGGTCGAAAACACTATTAAACTATAAGTCTATTAAAATATTGCTGTGAACAAATCTAATGTATGTCTAACAAGATTTTTGTTCTGTGTGTGCTTATTATCATAACAGATCTTAATAAAATGAGCATAAAAGTGTTAGAAAAAATAGGATGATCACAAGGAAAGAGCTTGCAAATTAACAAACAAGACATCATTAACCCTGTAAATATTTCACACAAAATAGAACATCAAACATACGTTACAACACGCATACATATTATAAAAACACGAGATAACCTGTCATACGAAACTGTGATGAGACGCGCACACGCCTCCGTCAAAAAATGTCCATCTTTCTTGACATAAGCTCTCATATCAATCACATATGCGTATATTTTTTTTCTTTGAAGTATTACGTTGATCGAACACGTCGGATTGAGATGTTCTTTCTTTGTTTGCGAAAGTTCGTAGAAACTTTTTACTCAAACTATACTTTTACCTTTCTAGAGAAAGGTATCAATTTAATTTCTAATAATTTTGATTCTGTAACGACGACGTGCAAGTGATTAATCGACGAAGAAGATGCGCGACCCTTCCGCGTTCCAAAGAGCTCGCACTGTCCGACATAACGCTATCTTTATTATTCTTCAAATAGATAAGGCCTCAGTTTTGACAAACTAAGATGAGTTCTATTCAAACAGGACCAGGCAGCTGGCATATGATAGATTATAAAACATTTTAAGCAATAGAAAGATTATAAAAAATTATAAAAAAATTATAAAAAGATTATAAAAAATTATAAAAAGATTATAAAAAAATATTGAAAGACTGAAATACTGATATTCTTTATATCTCACATCTTACATAAAGATGAAAATAGTCGAATCTCAAAAATAACGAATAATGCAGCTTTATTTCTCGAAAACGATCCGTCTACATCTCGCTTCGTGCCGACTCTCCGATGTTCTGCTCGTGCCCGACTCTCCATGGCAACGTTGTTCTTTTTATTTTTTCAAGCCTCGATCACTTGTCTGTCTTTCTTGAAGTTGCTTCCACGACCTAAGCTTTTCTTACAATTCGGCCATGTTTCTTCAACATCTTGTCCGCCTCCTGGGGTACGTTCCAAAATCTTACCTTGGTTACTATGGATCGTTCCAAACCTTTGTGGTCGTTCTGCGGTAAACTAGTAATAGCGTTCCAAAACACTTAGGTTGGTCGACCACGGGTTAACTTTCATGACCACTCAAAATTGAGAGGTTGTGAAAGTTATCCAGTCGAAAAGGCGAAGGGAAAAGTGTTTGCATTATATATACTACATCAGGCGCACGGAGGGAGTCTCCGCTACTTTTTCCATTATGACTAATATTAATAGCTTCACACTTGAAAAAGGACGACATTTTATTACTCTTGATGAGTATCAACAACCAAGTAGAAGCGAAAATAATGGGATATTACTGTTTGATCAAAGGGCTTCCGCTTCCGGCGCGATACTGAGTAGTCGGGGTTTTTCGGAGTGCGAATAAGAGCGAATGATTGAGGGAGTTACGAGGGCGGCGAGAAGGTGTGTGGTGTGGAGAGTGTGTGAGAGGGTGTGAGGAATAGGAGTGAGAGGAGGAGGAAAGGGTGGCGACGTGTAGAGAGTAGCGCGAAGTTGGAAAAAGGCACGGGAGACAGGTAGAGGTTAGGCATAGAATAATAAGTGTGATAGAGAGCTAAGTAAGAAGTAGAGAAAGTTACTAGAGTCAGACGGCTAGGGAGTTTTTGCGAACGAGCCTGGGAACAGCGATAAAAGTGATTGGTCGGTTCGTTCACAGGAGCGACACTGGTAGGGGGCAGGAAAAGATGGAAAAGAGGTAAGAAAAGATTTGGATTAATGGAAAAGAAAGTGAGAGAAGGGGATGCAAGAGAAAGGAACAGAAGTGCGAGTGAAGGGTGTATAGAGGATTTCCTCATTTAGCAAAAGCAGGAAAACAGAGATCACCGAACGAGAAAGAAAAGAAGGATAGAGAGGAAGAGGATAATAAGGAGAGGGCAAAGAGGGGAGTAGTGAATGGAGAAATGGAAAAGGAGATAAAAAATTGGAAAGAAGAGATGAAGAAAATGATGAGAATAATGATGGAAGGGATGAATGATATAAGGGAGATAAAGGAACAGGGAAAAAGTATGAAAGAGGAGCTAGAGGGATTGAGAAGAAATATGAGAGAGAAGGAGGAGAAATGGATAGAGGAGAGGCAGGAATTGAAAGAAAATTTTAGAGGACTGGAAAAAAGAGTGAGTGAGATGGAACTGAGAATGGAGGGGAAGAGAAGCGAGGGAGGGGCAGGAGAGAAAGGGAGAGTGGTCAGAGAGAAGGTAGAAGTGATGGAAAGAATGAAGGAGATAGAGAGAAAAATGGAAAGAAGAGATAGGAAGGAAAGGAAAAAGAATTTAATTATAAGGAGGTTGGAGGTGCGAGAGGGGAAGAGAAAGAAGGCGGTGGAAGAAATATTTGAGAAGATAGGGGCGAAAGTGGAGATAGAGGAGGTAAGAAAATTAGGAAGTGGAGAGGGGAAAATAGAAAATATATAGGTGAGAATAAAAAGTGAGGAACAAAGGAATAAAGTGATGAATAAAAAAGTAAGTTAGTAGGAAAGAGGGAAAGGATAAGAGAAGATTGGACATGGAAAGAAAGAAAGATGAGATGGAGGAGATTGCAAAGAAAGAAATGAGTAAAGGAAGGAAAATATGGATAGGATACGGGAAGATACAAATAGATGAGAAATGGTGGAAGTGGGATGAAGAAGAAGAGGTCCTGATAGACGGAAGAGGAATGATAGGAGAGGAGAGTGTGGGGGAATCCAAGGAGAGGTAGAGGGGAGTAAGAGGAGGAAGAAAAATATGAGGGGAGGGATACAGAACGGGAGGAAGACGGAGGAGAAGGAGGAGGCACGTAAAAAGGGATATGGGAGAGGAAAGGGATGGAAGATAATGTTCTGGAATGTGGCAGGAATGAGAAACAAGGATAAAAACTTCTGGGTGAACTTGAAAAGTTGGGATATAATGGTACTGGTGGAAACATGGTTGGAGAAAAAAGGTTGGGAAAATGTGAGAGGTAGAATGCCGGAAGGCTTCAGATGGGGAATATAATGGGCGATAAAAGATGGGACAAAAGGAAGGGCAAAAGGGGGAATGATTATAGGAATAAGAAAGGATTTGGTAGAGGGAGAGACAATATTGGAGGTGGGAGAAGAAGGAACTGTAGTAGGTGAGATGAATGTGGATAAGAAAAGATAGAGAATAGAGGTATATGTAAACAAAGGGATAGAGGAGATGGCGAAGAAAACAGAGAGATGGACAGATAGGGGAGAAGGAGATTTCAAGTTAATAATAGGAGGAGATTTTAATGCCAGGGTGGGAAAGAAGGGAGGGGGATACGAGGGGAATGAAGGAGAGTGTAGAGAAAGGAAGGCAAAAGACGGTGTAGTAAATACGGAAGGGAAAAAATTACTGAATTGAATAGAAGAGAACGGGTGGAGTATTTTCAACGGAAGCATGAAGGGAGATGAAGAGGGAGAATTTACGTTCACAGGGGGAAAAGGTAACACGACGATAGATTTTGTAATAGGAGGGGAAAAGACAAGAGATAGAGTGGAAAGTCTGAAGATAGGAAACACGATCGATTCAGACCATCATTCCGTGGAAATAAGAATGAAAGGGGAAGGAATAAGAAGAGGAAAGAATAGAAGAGAAAGAAAAGAATGGAGAGGGATCTGGGATGAAGAAGGAAGAAAACAATTCAGAAGAGAAAAATAGGGAATTTGGAAAGGATAAATGGAAATATAGAAGAACAATGGGGAAGGATGAAGGGAGAGATGAAGGAAAAGTTACAAGAAATAGAGGAGGAGAGGGGGAAAAAAGAGAGAGAAAGAGAACGAAAGGGTGGTGGGATAAGGATTGTAGAGAAAAAAAGAAGAAGGTAAGGAAGAGTCTGAGGGTTTGGAGGAGACGTGGAAAAAAGGAGGAAAAATATAAAGAAAGGAAAAAAGAGTACATAAAGTTATGCGAAAGGAAAAAGAGGGAAGAGAAGGAGAGATAGGAGAAAAAAGTTAAAAATGCGAGAAGGGAAAATGACATGTGGAAATGAAATTGTGAACAGAGAGAGAAAAGGAAGAAAGAGAGTGAACGAGAACATAAAGTTGGAGGAATGGAAAGAGCACTTTATGAGAGTGTTAGGAGGGGTGGACGGGAGAGTGATAAGAGGAAGGAAAGAAGAGAAGGTGAAAGAGAAAGAGGAGAAAGATATAGACGGAGACGAGGTAAAAAGAGCGATAAGGAAAATGAAAGAGAGAAAGGCCAGCGGAATTGATAGGATACTAGGAGAGGTATGGAAATATGGAGGAGAGGATATAGATGGGTAGGGGAGTTTTGTAATCGAATATGGAAAGGAGAGGGATGGTCAGAGGAGTGGAAGGAGGGGCTGATCGTGCCTTTAATTAAAAAAGGAGAAGAGGAAAAAGTGGAGGATTACAGAGGAATAACCTTAATGTCATCACTGTATAAGGTGTATGTGATGATTCTGGCAGAGAGACTCAACGAAGAACTGGAGGAAAAGAGGATAATACCACACAACCAGACAGGTTTTAGAAGGGACATGGGCACCATAGACAATATTTACGCAATAAACTACTTGATGAACAGGCAAATAGAGAAAAAAGGAGGTAAAATGCTCGCGTTGTTCGTGGATTTAAAGGCGGCCGCTTTTGACTCAGTAGACCGGGAAATATTAATAAGAACAATGAAGGAACGAGGGGTGAGGGAAGAGATTGTAAGGAGAGTGGAACAAGTTCTAAGGGAGACCAAATGTAGAGTGAGAATAGGAGGGAAAACAGGGAGCTGTTTTTGGACGGCTAGAAGAGTGAGACAAAGGTATCCACTCAGTCCGTTGCTATTTAATATTTTGCTAGCGGATTTGGAAAATGAGAAAAGTAAAGTGGGGAGGAGTTAGATTAGGGGGAGAAAAGATATATACCATACGTTGGCATATGCGGACGATATGGTAATGTTGGCGGAGGAGGAGGAGGGAATGAGAAGTATGATGGACAGGTTAGAGGGATACTTAGATAGAAAGAGGAACTAAACGTGAGCAAAACAAAGATGATGAGATTCAGGAAGGGAGGAGGGAGGGAAAAGAAAAGAGACTCGAGATGGAAAGGAAAAAAGATTGCGGAGATTAAGGAGTTTAAATATCTGGGATATGTGTTGAAGAAGAATGGTAATCAAGAGGCTCAGGTTAAGGACAGAGAAAAGACGGCAGCGGCGGTAATGGGGCAAGTATGGGGAATTGGGAAGAGAAGATTTGGAAAGGAATGGGGAAAAAGGCTATGGCTGTTTGATAGATTGGTATGGACAGTGATGGGCTATGGAGTAGAGATATGGGGATGGAAGGAAAGGGAAGAACTGGAAAGATTAGAAGAAAGGTACCTGAGATGGTTATTAGGGGTAGAAGGAAGAACATCATGGTATTTAGTGAGGGAGGAATTACAAAGAGAGAAACTAAGTTTAAGAGCGGGGAGAAGAGCTTGGGAGTATGAGAGAAGACTAAAAGAGGGAAAGGGAAGTGAAGTGGCGAGGAAGTGCTGGGAGGAGCTGAGGAAGAGAACGGGGAAGGGTAGTGATGCATCGGATTGGGAAAGAGAGAGAAGGGAGTTTTTTGAAAGAAAGGGAATTGAGATGATAGAATAGGAAAAAAGAATGGAGGAGGTGGAAAAAGGTGAAGTGTGGAAAGTGGGAAAAGAAAGAGAGAAGCATGCAGATGGAGGAAAAGTGGGAGAGAATAAGGGGATCTAAATATAATAGATGGTACAAAGTAGTGAAAGGAATGGGTGTACCTCTTCAAGGTACCAGAATACCTGAAGAAAGGATGGAAAGAGAAAAGATGGTCGAGAGTGGCGAGATTTAGGTTGGGAAACGAGATAGGTGAAAGGAAATATTGGGTGGAGGATGAAGGGAAAATATATAGATTATGTGGAAGGGAAGTGGAGACATGGGAGCACATTTGGAAGGGATGCAGGCTGTGGGACGATGGAAAAGAAAGCTGGCAAGTAGCGGTAAAATGGGTGCTGGGAGAGAAGAGAGAAGGGGAAAGTTGGATGAAGGAGTTGGAGAAAGAAAGGAAGGGGATGGAAGAGAATGAAGTGGAGAGAGAATGTGAGAGAGGGAGAGGACGTGGAGAGGGATGACAGATGGATAAAGAATGGAAGTACTAGCGAGAGGAAGCGGAAGCCCGATGGAGAGGTGTGTGTGTGTGTGAGGAGAGAAGTAATGGGAAGGTCTGCGAAATGTGAGCCGTCGCATCACCCCGATAACGTAGTAGACGGTTAAGTTTAAGTAGCGAAAGCACATGGCGAAAATGAACGAATGATATTTTTGTAAATTATTGTAAAAGTTTTGGGTACGTTTTCTTCAAAAAACGCCTTGTAAACCCGGTTTGCCGGGAAGCAATAAATTTCTACTACTACTACTACTAATGTTTGATCAAATGAGTAAGTATTTTTAGTTATTTAGGTTAAAAATAAAGGAGGAATTATTTATAAATCATGTTATTGATGTATGTTTTTAAGAAAACACGCTTTTTGAAATGCCGTTATCACCGGAGATTGTATCATTTTTTAATCTGTCAAATGAAACTACCACGGAACAAAATCAAGAAACACAAGTAACTCGTGAATGTGACCCTTGTAAGTAATATATTAAATGTTATTTTCTAATTTTTTTTACAGTATCGATTTTCATATATAAAATATTGCATATATAACAGTTTTTACTATGTTGTATTTTAGATTTATATTCGAGTAACGATGACAGTAACGATGCCGGCTCATCAAGTACAAGTATGTAAAAAAAGCAAAAAACTACTTCCTATATATATGTTTTTATTTATTTAGTATTAATATATTATACTTTTAATATTTATATAGTACTATATAAATTTTTTATCATTATTTATTTTAGATTTACATTTGAGTGATTTCAGTTCATCAAAATCTAGTGCAAGTATGTAAAGGAAAGCAAAATTTATTTTACTTTTATTACATATTTAATAGTACTAATATATTTTTAATATGTATTTTTAAAAGCACTTCCATTAAAAATGAGGTAGTGTGGGATAAAATTAAAATAAAAATGATGATTGATGGAGGCTATAATTTTACAAAAACACAGATAAAAGATAAATGGATGAACATGCGTAAAAGTTAAGGGTCATAACAAACAAACAGGTGCACTACTTAAGACATATCGATATTATAACGAAATGGATGAAATACATGGAGACAAGCCGAATGTAAATCCTATAGCAATTGCATCTAATATGAGAACAAATGAAAATATGACCTCAACTTCATTTTTCTTCAACATGCTAAGGAGCAAGAAAATAGACGTGAACAGCGCCAAAAAGAAAGACTAGAAGCTATTAACAATGCAACAACAAAGTTTTGCAATATAGAGAAATTATTTGAAAAACAGTAAGTGCTTTAAATGTATTTTTAAAAATGGTTTTATTATTATTGAAAAAAGTTGAAAATATTTGGTTTTGAGAACTCAATATTAATTCTACCTTGTGAAATCACAATTTTATTAAGAATATTACTTTTTTACTAAAAATATTAGTTTTGTTTTAATTTACAAGTAGTATGTAATAAAAACTAATTGTAAGTTCCTGACATTATTTACAAGTGACTTAATGTAAAGGCTGTGATTCAATGCAATTATGTTACTTTAAGAATAGTAAGAATGAAGAATTTTTTGACAGCCAAAGATAGTTTTGTTTTAATTTACAAGTACTAATATGTAATAAAACTTAAGTTCCTGATATTATCATATTTACAAGTGACTTAATGTAAAGGCTGTGATCCAATGCAATTACGTTACTTTAAGAATGGTAAGACTGAAGGATTTTTTGACAGCCAAAGATATATGTATTTAGAAAGATATATATATATATATATCTTTAAAAAAACTAAAAAAAACCTTTATACATATATATATATATATATATATATATATATATATATATATAAAGTTTGACAGCTTTATCCCGTTTAACTGAAAAGCAATTGCTAAATATACATATTACTGAATAAATAAATATACATAATTAAAAATATAATGTATTAGTATTATAATATTAAATATATAACAAAAGCATAATATAGTAATACTATATATATATTTAGGTAAGTGGAATCGAGTTTACGTGTGTGTATATCTACGGTAAATGTTTACAATAGGGGAGACCCCTCCG
>QVOB01010409.1:0-11353 GCA_014839585.1 Pseudomyrmex concolor | reverse complement strand
GTTGTTGTTGTTATTGTTTTGAATAATTGGAATAATGATGGTGAGTTTTCGCACAATTTTATTATCAATCGTTGTTGTAAGTTTTTCTCTAAGTATTTTTTTTTCTTTTTTTTTTTTTGAGGGTGGAAGAGACCAGCGTGTCAAAATCCGTCGAGGATCGTCTCTTCCTTCCGAACGAATTTGCTCCAATTTCGCGATCGAGAGATCAACCAAGTCGCGCTCTTGCGCGACGAAAGAGAATATTCGAGGGATGTTCGATCGCGGTTTTTGTGACGTGCGACTCGCCGCGTTCCCCAAGTCGCGTCCGAATTTCGCGATGAAGTTGTTACGTCACACACGGCGAGAGATCGAAACCGGTCGAAAAAAAAAAAGAGATCGATGTAGAATTAAAAGACGTTGAATCACACGAGCCGTTTGTCGAGCTAGTTAGTCAATACTCTCGATATTGCTCAATCTCGATTGAAAAAGTCGCGATTGAAATGTCCGCTTTTGATACACAGAAATAACCACCGCGATACGATACAGAAATCGGATTCTGCGACAGGTCGTCGTGTGTACGACGCACACACGCGCACTCGCGACTATACCAGGACCTTCGGTGGAGAACTCGTTCTGTCCTTCCGGGTTATACCTGCGAGTCCTCTCACTTTCGTCGTGCGACGACCTCGCCGACTGCAGTTTTTCAATGTAACGGCATAAATCTCCGCTTAACGGCGACATCGAAGTCGTCGGGTGATTTCGACGCGCGTGAGCCTTTTCTCTCCACACCAACGAATTGGCCAATTAAGACGAAAAGAGACGCGTGTATTATTATTCTATTATACAACTTTTTCCAGTGCGCGTTTTTTTTTGTGCGCCGATAATTCACCTGGTCGCTTCGTGAAAGCGCCGGATCGATCCTCCCGTGTCCGTGCAAATTGAATCGCGCGCCGATCGAACGTCTCGTCTCGTCGCTTTTCACTTTTCGCCTTCCAATCCCGAGCGATAAATCGTCGCCGCATCTTCGCGGAATTTATTTCGGGCTCGCTCCGGGCTTTTTTTCTTAATGAAAAATTGTACGCAAACAAACTGCGTGTCCGCCGTTCTTCTTCGTCCGGGAGAAAGCGCAAGAGAAGACTTGCGCGGCGCGGCACGTATGGTATATATTATCGGGAAACACGGCAATTTTCGAGGGGGGAAAAAAATTATTTCTTCCCGTTAATAAAGCTCGACTTCTCGCGCATTTCTCTTGAAGAATCTGCGCGTTCCCCGATTGCAAAATGTTGTCGCGCGCGGCTCTGCAAAATCTATATATCGCACATTACAACTTTCTATCTCATCCTGGCCACGCCCCGAAGCTGCCGCACACGTTCAAGTCGCGCAAGTGGCATACAATGATAATGACAAGTCAAACTGCTGCAGCATTTTCAAGTGGCCCTTCGCTCTCTCTCTCTCTCGCTCTCTCTCTCTCTCTCTGTCTGTCTTCCAGGAAAATATTAACATTTAATTTATAAGCTCGACCGACACGCCGAGAGAATTACATTCGTCGAGAGAAACAATCTCTTCTCCATTCGAAATCGCGCGCAGGATGCAGCGCGCGATCGCGCTGAATTATTAATGAGCGTCGCTAATCGTGACTAGTTGGTGTAACGGTAAAGAGAGAAGAGAGACTCGTTTTTTTTCTTTCAGTTTACATCGGACGCACAGGTGAAACTTCCGAGAATCGATCGTTTGCAATATTTTATCATCGAAACCAACACTTTCGTTCATTCTTCAACGCGACGTCCCGCGTTCTCCTGTTTCAAAATCTCGCCGCGTTTTACGCGTTAATTCATTTTTTTACACTCGCGGAAAAATTGAGACCGTAACGTGACATATCTGACATTTGTTTGCGCTATTATTTATTCCAATGACTTTATTTTAAATTTTGCTTTGAAAGCATCCGCGATGATATGAAATATCTTGCAGTTATAAAATGCTGTGGAAGTTGTCGAACGTCAAACACGTCGTCGGGAAAACGGCGCGAGTAATCTTGTGAAATAATCTTATCTCAAATAATCTTATAAAATACATTTCGCAATATGTTTGCTTTATCGTCCGATGCGGTCACTTCAAGCGACGTGCGCCGTCTGTGTAGATTCGCGAGAGATAGGAAGTCGAAGAAAACTCGCAAAAATTATCGCGCCGGTAAATAAAATCGCGTCGGACACCGAGGGGAGAGTCGGCGCGGAATTATTTGCTCGACAAGAAAACGGGCGCGACACACGCTCGGTGAATGTGTACAACGTTCGTACAGGTACTGTAGCCGCCGGATGGGGTGGACACTTCGATGGAAGAAATTCGACCGGATTCCATCGGCTTTCTATCTACGATTTTTCGCCGCGCATTGTGCGCTTTTATCTCGAATTACCGGACAGCGCACACGCGAGTTGCTGAAGCGACAGCGAGGAAAGTGATAACGTCGGTAATGAGTTTGTGAGTGGAAGTCGCGAGTCAATGTCCGAAGCGGGGCCGCCTTCATTGTCGCGCGAGCGCGCGGTTCTGTAGAAAATCGCGCGAACGGAACGAAATCTCGGAACGAGATGCGTTTTCACCGCGGCGAGGTTTAACACCGCGAGAAGTTTTAGCGGCCGGAAGTGAGGTGAAAGGGCGGCGGAGATCGCGCGTGTGTGTGTGTCTCTCTGGAATAAAGTCTCATCGCGAGGAAAAAAACGAGAGGAAGCTTATCCAGGCCATCACCGCGCGTATCACCGACTTATCACGTTTTTTTTTTGCCGCAGCGGTGGAAATTTCATAAGAGCGCGCAAACATCTCAAATCCGGTGAAAGGACGATGTGCGGAATTGAATTGCGATTAGAGACGAAGAGAGGAGAAGAGCGTTCTTGAACGCGAAGAAAACGTTTGTAAAAAAAAAAAAAAAAAACAAAATATCGCGCGTTTGGTGTAAATTGGAAATAAATTTTGAAGAGAGACGCGTGTTTTTTTCTATCGCAGAAACGTAGACTGAGTGAAACGTCTCGGAGGACGTTATAATTACTTTTACGAGAAATCTCTCGTGTAGAAAATGAAACAATGTATATTATTTGTAGCAAAGAATTCTAATTTTTGTACGCTAATGTGCGCAAATAAAAATCTAAAGTACAATGGGACTCGATGCAAAGTAAATAATTAAAGCGCAGTCGCGCGGTTCTCTGGAATTATGAAAATAAGAAGCTTCTCTCTGTGGTACGAGAGCATTCATATATAATAGCGAGAATGATAATGACAAGTGGAACAATAATATCTAGAATGAAAGAAAAAAAAAAGGAAAAGAGTAGGGAAGCAACGTGGAAACGCGGCGCGGCTCAATTGCGCAGCTCGCAACGTCGTTCAACCTCAGCTGCTTTCCAACGTAACCTACATACGCGTATCTCTGTCTAAAGAGAATAAAAAAAAAAAAAAAATTAAACACTCTTTCTTATTAACATGTACGCAAAGTGCTCGGAAATTAATTGCATAGTTAAAAAACATTTCTCACACGTAAAATTGTCTAACAACGTTGAACGTCAAATAAAACATAAAATAGACATTAATCGTTTTTATACAAAAACATCAAACGTTAAATAGAATTATTATTCAGCAAAATTATCCGCCTCTTCAAAGAAAAACCAGATCAAACTCTTTCAATCTCATTTTTAACACGCGTGTGCAAAAAGTTGGCTCGGAAATAAATTAATTAAAACATTTCTTACGTGTAAAAACTTGTCTACCGACTGCTAAACGTCAGGTTTAAAACAGACAATATACGTAAATAATTTTACATTTAAATGAATATCGAACGTACCTGAAATAAATCACTCAGAAAAATTAAGCAATAAAAAATTGTCACAAATGGATGTGACGTTTCGTTGCGACGCCTCGAAAAAAAACCGATTTTAATCGACGCTGTAAAAGACAAGAATAGGAAGTGAACGAGCCTATGTCGTCTATAGACACAGCGGTGTCCTGCAGCAGGAAACCAGCGAGGAGAAGTTTCGTAAGCGCGCGCGATGTCCCCAAAGAGGCCCCTTCAGCGGAAGTCAGGTGAAAACGGTTCGCAAACGTGCGTAGCTTGGAAACGAACGTCATCAATGTGCGACGGGAAGATCAACATCGACGCGCGATAATTCGAAACAAATCGAAGACTCATCTGTGTGTCGCAAGAAAACACCGCGCAAAAGACGCACCATCGACACATTTCCACGCATCAGCATGTTTGATTTACAATTAATTCGCGTTCAATCATCTCGGTAATAATTAACCGAATCGAGTGAAACTGATTTTGTTGCGAATAACGGACTCCAAAAAAAAAAAAAAAGAAAAAAAATTGATTAATTCTGTTTGCGATACGCTCGATGTAATTTAGCCGCGGTGTAATATTTAAGACACGCTTTCCCGTCGTCGGGTTTGGATACGCAAGATCGGCGAAAGTAAGATCGATCCCATCGCTACCTGCGAACGCGGCGACGACGACGTCCAGATTGTCGACGGCGCTCGCAGTCGACAGTTTGCTCGGACAAAAATGGATTTTTTTTTTTTTTTTGCTCGGATCGTTTCCAGATTAAAACGCGTCCGTCCGGACCCGACGTGTTTAACAGGTTGTCCTTACATAAGTCGCAAACACCGACTCATGTAGGTTACCGCGGTCGATTCTGCGGAATCTTATAGAAACAAAAATACCAAAAAAGAAAAGAACAAAAACTGTTCACGTCTCAGTCGTTTATTATCGTTGCAATAAAATCGCGCGTGCTAGGAATCAGAATCGATTCTCTCGATTTGTCTCGTTGTTTATTGCTGCCGGTTTTTCGCGTGTGGTTTTCGGCTAATTGTGTCGCAACTTGCGACAGTTCGGGATTACGCGATTATATTCGTTCCGACTCGCGGATGATGCGATTTAAAAAAATGTGTGAAAATTCATTATTTGCAATAACGCGATAATTGATTTTACTTTTATTGCGGTAATAAAAGAGGAGAATGGGACTTTTTGCAAACAACTGAATGTTCGTCACGTTCGAAGGATAACGTCTGTCTGTCAATCCTGTTTTCGCCGTCTACACCAGTCGCGAAATGTATACGGAACAAGAAATCGCCGGTAGAAAAGATATACTTGAAATTTGCACGTACGCGCGCGAGTATCGCGACACATCGCGAATTGATTTTAATTGACGAATACAAAGCAGAGATAATTGCCGGTGAGAAATATCGTGCGAAAAAAAGCGCGCAATGGTCGGATGAATTTTCTTACGAAAGTAATTGTACTACATATGAATTGATAACATCTCGCGCGTCATTCAAGGTTAATTAAGTTGGAAAGTGAAATTCGTCGCTGTTTACGCGCTGCTCTTTCGGTTGCTCAATGCAGCACGCCGCCGCGCCGCCGAGTGTGAGTCTTTATCGAGCGACGCGTCCCGTCAAATTCTGCAAGTAAAATAACAATTAATTTTAACAAATAGTCCATAAGAGAAACTCTCTTTAATATCTAATCAAGAAATGAAGATTTCAAGAGCCAAACACTGGACATACACATGCGAAATACGTGTAGAATATTTTTTTGAATTAATACACTTAGTAATTCGAACTGAATTCAACTCGAAAATTTTTACATTGGACGTTTAATAATTTAATTTTATTAAATCTGGCGCGTTAAAGAATACATTTATAAAAACTACATACTTTGCACATCCGCGTTTGGCTTCTTCTTGACTAAATAAAATATTCTTCTGTGTAAAGTGTGCGATATGAAGAGGAAGAAATTTCAAATTATCTAATTTGAGTTGTATAACACTTAGGAAATAAATTAAAAACTGCTTCATCACTTATACCATCCTACACATTTGACTTAAGATGCGAGATCTCGAAAGCGAGACACATTATATAAATGTTACACGTGCGCGCACGCATGTCGGAACAAAGCGTGCGCTTTATCTATGGAAAGGAAAAAAAATGAAGAGATCGTCACCCCACATATATATATTTCGAGTCGCGAAAGAGACTTACAAAAGCGCAATTATTGTGAGCAAACGTCGTCGCGAGATGATGAGAAAGATCGATCTTCGGTTGATAGCGGACTACAATGACGCGTCGTGAGGCAACGTGTGGTTTTTTTTTTTTTAATGAGAAAATTTATAATAATGAGAGCCTCAGTCCGCAACCGGGAATGGAAAAGACGCGGCGAAACTTGAACGCGCAACGTTGAAACGTTGCGCTCGTCGGGCCGATGTGCGCAAAGCGACAAACTAATCATGCGACAAACTAATATGGTCAGATGGGAAAGACAAGACCGGTCGGTTCGCAATAACTTAATCCAATTATCAATAAAGTCTTCAAGGATGTATGTGAGATTGCGCTAAATAAGAGAAGCGTCTTGATCGGCGGATGATTGCGCTGTAATGACGTCCGGAAGAAAGTTGCAATTTCGATCTAATCAAGAACCACAAAAAAAAAAAAAAAAAAAAAAAAAAAAAAAAACGCAATGTAACGACGTTCTTTTCCCTCATATAGAGAAGAGACGATTAAAGATATTTGATTCTACTCTCGAATCGCGTTTTTCTCGGCGTTTTCTCCAAAAGCGATTGTCTTGACGCATTTTATGTTTGATTTTGAGATATTTAAAAAGTCTGGCATCTTCTTTCCTAAGCGTCTACGTCCTGTTGTTCGGTTAAAAAACACACACAAAAAAAAACAATCTTCTAATTTATTATTTTTTAACCATTTTTGAAGAGAGTCTCGAAAGGTGACAAAAGTGACTTAAAAGGTTCAGAAAAAACAAATTGCTCTAAAGCTGTGAGAGAAACGTGAAGAATATAAATTGCACTTCGGGAAAGTTTCGGCGTAACTGCTGAACTAACGTACGCGAACTAACGGAAATGATTAGAAAAGAATAATAGATAGTTTCTTTTTTCTTTCCACCGCCGCGTCGGCACTTTCACCGCGGGTTAAACGTTAATTGGCTGTTAATGAGCGCGCGCGCGCGCGCGAGTAAGTCCCCTTCTTTGTCGGTCGTAAAAGGAAAAAAAAAACAGCGCGTGTCCGTAATTCATATTGTTACAACCGAGCGACAGACGCGACGTTGCATTACGTCGTCGGTCGCACGGCGTTCTATAATTGCTTACACGACAGAGAGCGTAAAAAAAAAAGAAATCCCGGCGAAACCATGTGGAAAAACGATCGATCGCGCTCATCGATGCGAACGAAAACTCGCAGCTCCGCGCGAAATGTTTTTACAGACCCAACAAAGAACGTGAACCCCCTTTGCGTGCAGCAAAACACATAAAAATAATTCACGCGCGTGCGCCTCTTTTGTTCGCTCTGAAAAAAAGAAATTTCGATTAAAAATGTAACGAGCGCAGAGACAGTTGAGATGACGTAAAGCGATATATGAAACGCATAAATATAAACTATACGTAATACGATTACACGATGGAAGGCCAAGTAGGTTTCAATGGAAACTGTTAATGAGATTAAGAACAGTAGGCCGTTTTTTTTTTTTTTTTTTATTTCTCACGATTCGAGAGCTTTCACTCGAGATTTCAGGTTGAAGCGAAACTAATTGCCGACTGACAATGATCGTGTTTTTGATTCAAAATCTCGCGAGTTGACGGTTTCGAGTCGCGCGCGTGGGGAATTCAAATTTCTTGGTGAAAGTCGAATGAAAAACTGACCCGTGTGTAAAAACGCGCGCGACTTTTGGAAATTCTAAACAAAGCTTCCAAAGTTCGCAATCGGTCGATTATAAATTATTGAGAGACGCGTGTCTCTCCCTCTCTTTTGCACGTGAGAAAATTTTATTAAAGCTTTCATCTTCTGAAGAGCGCGGTAACAATTTCGTGCGTAAGCGCACGCGTGTCTAATTTCATATACAACGAGCGCAACTCCAACGAGCTTCGCGGAAGATGACAAGATCGCAATGGATACACACGTGCGAAGAGAAAGAAGACAAAGAAGAGAGGCGCGCG
This sequence comes from Pseudomyrmex concolor, assembly GCA_014839585.1. NCBI lineage: Eukaryota > Metazoa > Arthropoda > Insecta > Hymenoptera > Formicidae > Pseudomyrmex > Pseudomyrmex concolor. The sequence goes on along the minus strand of QVOB01010409.1, from coordinate 3,401 downwards.
AGCATAAATTAATGCCGGATAAAGGATGATAATAATCGGTTTGCGGTCATGAACGAATGCGCGCGTCATTGTTGCGTCGAGAAGAAATTCAAGATCGAAGGATCGCGAGTTTTGAGGTCGCGACGAGACAAAAATGAGAATCACACTTGTCATTACGGAGCAAGCTTTCAGCGCGCGCTTCTATAGTAATTGTTACGTCAGCGCGCAAATTACCGTTAATGCGCCGAGTAACGTATGCGCGCAGCAAGCCTCGCCTTTCGAGTTTTCATAATCGACTTATGACCGACGTGCCCGGAGAATTATCGCTCGACGGGGGTCGTAAAACGACGACGGCAAATCAGGTTGCGATTTACATTTAATTGTCGCCAGAGCTTTTGCCGATGTTCGTGAGCGGACGCTTGATGAAGTTATTACATTGCCGTCGGGATGTGCAAAATTTATTCAAACGTCAGCGCGTTTTCACAACCGCGTCGGTTGTGCTGCGCGGATGTTAGACGCGCGCAAGGACACGTTTGCGAATTTGCATTCTACACAACAAATTCAGACACTCGCACTCTTGCGACGATGAGACGAGTAAGATGCGAGAGACAAAGTATCTCTTTTGCATAGCCGGGAAATTGGCGACTGTAATTCATTCGCAATAATAAGTCGTATAGACTTCTCGAGAGATGCGCCATTGTGATTCCGAACATTTGATTTTAATCTTCAACCGATTGCAAAAATTACACAATAACGGCGAGTCGTGTACAACGGCGCGGGAAAACGTGTGTCGGACGCGGTGGAAAAAAAAAAGAAAAAAAAAAAAAAGAATGGAGAGCGCGGAAAGAAAAGGAGCGCAAGGCTCTCGAGAACCGTGCGAAGGAGGCGTAAAAATGTAAGCGACGGCACGCGCGCGTAAAAGGAGGAGGAAAACCTCGCGGACGGCGGAAATTCGCGACGCGACACGCACACGTTCTCTCCTAGAGAGCAATTCGGCGCGGAATTTCGACTCCACGATAGAAATTCGAAATTCCTAAAAAAACGAAAAGCTTGAAAATCGAACGAAAAGAGAGAGAGAATTCGCACGCGCGAACATTTAATTTTTCTTTGCAATTTTGTCGTTTCGATTCCGCGTTCGTTTACGAACACACGATAATTGACAAGAAGTTTTATTTACACACAAGTTTTGTTTTTATCGCACGATTTGCCTTTACTTTCACATTTTGCAACAAAGCAAAAGAAGTTGTTACATCGAAGTTGTTAACGAAGACAAACGGCTTGGGGGATTTATACTGTCACCGCTGAGGTCGAGTTGGGATTGATAATATAACCGCGTCGTGCCTGTGTATATGACGGGAAAACGTTTCTATTCTTACGCTCGCGGAGAGAGGTCGACGACAGTAATTCAATAAGGAATGCGCTCGGGGAACGTTGCGGAATTCGAGCGGAAAGAAGAAAGCTTGACGCCGCGCAGAAAACAGCGCAATATTAATCCGAAAAAAAAAATATATATATATATAACACAAATCAAGAGCTGCCGGAGAAATTTGCTACTTCATTATATAAAATACAGAAACCGCAACACGTAAGAAGAGTAATCGTTCCGTTCGCGTGTACGCGCGCGGACTGCCGACAATTGCCGAAGAGCTTGAAGTTTATTCGCAGTTGCGGACTTTTTACATAAAAATTAAAAAAGGAAGCAAAGCGGAATAAGATCACTCGAGTGTAAACCAGGTAAATGTAACGCGGCACGGTCGCAAAAGAAAGCTTACCGGCGGTAGGATGAAATTCTCGTTGCATCTCTCGCGCCGCTTTGCTTCCACTCTATTTTACTTGCGCGCACAAGAGATCCGCGTCGTGACTCACACGCGGGTCTAAATTACCTAATTTAAACACGCGATGATTTTCACCGACCACTGCATGGGCCAGACGTTCGGCTGATGTTAAAGACGTTTCTATCACTCGCATCCAAAGTTTGACTTTTGAATTTGATTTGAAGCCTGATTATATAAAAATAACTAAATTTTTGAAACGGAAAACTGTTGACGACAAATTCACACGAGTTTCTGTTTACGTTCGCGAGAAAAAGGGAAAACGCACGTCGTGCAACCGATACCGATCGCTCGCTCGCGCGCGCATAACCGTTCGCATAATTGCATTTTCCCCCTTAATAGGCGACGTTTGAGAATCGATTTCTCTCGTTGACGGCGAATCAACAATTAGACGGTCGAGTCGGGGACGGCGCGCGTACACTTTACGACACGGGCGGGTAACTTTCGAAAATCCCGAACTCCGCGCGCGTATATACGTGGAAAGAGGTAAGTAAAGTACGCGCGCGGGGAACACATCGTCAGTGAAATTTTCACGGACGAGCGGATTCGTCGATCTAGAATCCGTTGCAAAAATCGACCGGCAAGAACGCATCTCTCATCCGCATCCTGTGCGTGCGTCTCTCTCTCTCTCTCTCTCTCCCGGCTATTCGCTCGTCGTATCTCGAACGTAAAACGAGGACGCGGTGTAACTTGCGTTGATTTTCACAACGCGATTTCAGATGCTAATCGCGAGAAGAGAAACACACCGAGAGAAATTGAAAACCGGTACAATCTCGGCGTGAATTCTCTCTCTCTCTCTCTCTCTCTCGCGAGAAGATTTACGCCGATCGTGTTCCGCCGCGCGAAGAAATCATACATACGAGAGCGTATTCGGGACAAGTCCGGCAAAAATCTCGCGCTCGCGTGACGTGTCGCGCATCTCGGTGAGGTCGACGAAACCCGACACGTCGCGATTTAAACACATTCCCTTTACACATCGGAGCTTAGACTCGCGAATGCGCTCGCGCGCGAGGGACGTTGCACAGCGTTGCATACAAGAGGAACGTTGGAAATTATCATCCTGCCAAGTCACGGATACTTGACTGGCTATATACGAGGGAGTCGCGCAATAGGGGCCCGCGTTCTAAAAAAAAAAAAAGAAGCCTCGGCTACATAGAAGATCTCTCGCTCTCTCCGCGACGACCGACGAGATGCGGAGGATTTGCGCGCGCACGCTTGTATGCAAATCTCCGCGTCTCTTCCCCCGAGAGACCGAGGGCTAGAGAGACGTGAGAGATAGTTAATCTCCCCGCGTATCTCGGTTTAATTAATAACCCGAGCTAATGACGAAGTAGTCACTTCGGAGGTCCGAGGAAGAAGAAGTGTAACGTGGACTCGCTCCCACGTTGGATGCGAGAGAGCGCGCGCGCGCGCGCTCGACAATGAGCAATGAGGTGAAAAAAATGAGAAAGGGGGCGGGCACGGGTAATTTTTCGTTTCGACGACGAGATATGCCCATTGTGTGAACGGCGAGCGAATGTGGAGCGCGCTCGTTTGTTCGCTCGCGTTTACACGGTGACGTTTATGGAAGATAAATATCGTTTTAGAAAA
>QVOB01010348.1:0-20804 GCA_014839585.1 Pseudomyrmex concolor | reverse complement strand
ATTTCATCTAAATCGGATAATCCTAACTATGTTAATTTCATCGTCGAAATAAAGCAAAAAAACGCTCAGAACTTTTTACTTCACCTAATTTATGCATGATACAAGACATTTCAACCAATAAACACGTAGCTTAGTTTTATATAAAAATTACTATGGCGACTTTATGCTGGATGCTTATTGGTTCAATGATCTTATGCTATGCATTTGCAGAGCTATGCAATGACTTGTGTGTAATGATCCTTAATTGACATATATACTTTTATATCTACAATAGAAATAGAATAAATTAATCACACAGGAAATAAGCACACAGCGATGTCTCATAAGCCACAGCTAAATATAGCAAATCTAAAATTTAACATAATGACGATATACAAAAAGCAAAGAGCTCTCTTAGAAAAACAATATTTTCCAATTAATATAATAAATATCTTACTTTTTATTTTTTATTTCTAAAAAAATGTGTACGTATATATATTAAAAATCTAAAAACATATATATTTATAGTACTAATATATAATTTTTAGTGTAGTGTATCACTTATTATCAATACAGATAAATTATGATAAAAATAAATCGCTTTACATGAGCTTTTCCATAAACACTTTTCGACGAACAGCATTGTTGCAACCTTCTTTATACTTGTACCATACTCCGTGTTTTGTCAAAATATTTTGAAGTATAGAATTTTTTTGTGATTTTGGAGAAATGCGATTTTGATTTTGAACATTTTCCCTTTGTTTTGTAATTACATTCCCGAAGAAGTCTTTGTATATCTGAAAATAATCAATGTTAAATATAGAGAGATTGATGATACACACACAGTAAATATAAATAAAACACAAACAAAACACTATGTAAGACTTACTACTTCTTTCAACGAAGAATTTTTTACTGATTTGCTTTTGCCAGATTGTTTCTCTGACATTTCGTTATTTGCGTTGGAAGATTTATTACTTTTAGTATTTTCTGCGTCTTTGGATGACTTCTTTGAATTTGTTGTGTTTTCCAGAGGAATACCGAGTCCCGTTAACATGCTCGCACGCTTTAAACGTTCGACCTCTAACTCCTGAGCGATTATTTGCTGCACCGCGTATGGGAGATGCCGATGCATGTTGCAGTCGGGAAGAACTCCAACTTCAACAATATTACTGAGAACAGACATAATATATATATTCTAAACAGCACGTGAGTAATTTATGAATTTTTGTTGTTACACAACATACGGATCTAAATTATAACTATATCCTCCTTGAGAATTCTTCTCTTGCACGAACGACAAACCAAATTCGAGCATCAGATGCACTATTCTGGCGAGATCAGCCTTTTCTTTCGGTGAATACAAATGAGATGGAACTATACGCAATTTAGGCGACAAAAGATCCGGTAGAAAACAAGCAATATCCGTTGTTAAGGTAAAAGAATCACGTCCGCACACTTTTCGCACTGCTGTTATAATACCTTCGTTTTTTGCTGCTTTCTGAATTACCTGTAATAAAGATAATGCGCTATAATAAACGTTTAGAGAGCTTGTCAGTTTTTTAATATCTTAAAAATATTCTACAATACTTACTTCGTTGATAACAGTAGGATAAGACAATTTCACTTTCTGCGTTCGTGCAAGATGCAGATGCCACGCGACAAATCCGTAATTCGTGTAAGGCATAAGCAACCAGATTTGCTTACGCATGACAAGCGACATTATTAAATCGTAAAGTTGAAACCAATCTAGAGATATAGATACGTTGTCGATCTTTCGGTCACAGATTTCCGGATAATTATGAAATATTCCTTGCACCAATTTCTCCGTTTCACCTAAAAAAAAAAAAAAAGCAATATATCGATTAAAATATACATACATAGAAAGTTAATTTCGCGAAATTACCATTTTGAACAGTTTTCAGAATATTTTGGATTCTTTCGGGAACAGCAACAACTCCTCCCGCGTTCACAGGAACTGTCAAGATATTTTTCCACAGGTCGAACAAGTTCTTGCGAGTGTCCTTAAGGCCCAAAGAAACATTGTCCTTTAAATTCGTGCTGCCCATGTACTGTAACGCGCCTACGCACGCCCGGACATCACAGCCGGATCTCTCAGCAATTTTTACAAGATCATTGAAATCTACATTCAACTTCTCTTTTCTCGCTATATCCATTAAACGTTCGGCTAATCTTAGGGGACTCACTTCCGGCACTGGAATTATTACAGCGGCTGCTCTTAACGTTCTACAAAGTTAAAACACGTTTATTCTTAATTCCAGAATTATACTTTTCAACTGTGATTCCAGTAAAAATAATACCTTAACGTTGGAGCATACGGTTCGTTACAAATGCACACAACAGGACGCGCGCAACCGTCTGATGTTTTTTCCGTTTGTTTTTTTCCCTTTTTAGTTTTTGACATCAGTTTACCGTGTACAAATTTCAACAGAAGCTCGATGGATGCAGCCGGTGCGCCATCAATTTCATCAAAGATCAGACAATTCGGTCGGGGATCAGCGCCCATCACAGATTTCATTTCTGTGGATGCAAGCAATATGTTCCTGAAATAAAAATTTTATGAAATTGTCGAATATATCAGAGAATAAAGATTGTGTGTAAGTTTTATATATTTTACCTAAACGCATCTGGAGTTCTTTCGTCACTCGCGTTAATCTCTACAACATTGTAGCCGGCATGTTTGGCTGCTATATGTGCCAGAGTGGTTTTCCCCAGTCCAGGAGGTCCACTAAGCAACACTATTCTTTTTATCGGATATCCCTTACTATCCACTTCTTCGATATCCGTTTCGTCATCGATATTTTTCTTTTTGCCGAACACAGACTGCTGTTTTCTCTTTGGTTGTATAATAGTTCGATTAAATACTATCTTATCCCAAAGCTTGAGCCAATGCAAGAGTTGTCTATTAACCGTTTCGTCCGAGAGCAATTCCAAGTACGAATGAGGTCGATATTTATCAACCCACAACTCATCATTAACTTTATCACTTAAATTCGAAGCTGGCTGTTCCAATAACGTGTTTTTTCTTGTTATCTGTAATGCGACTACATTTAATACTGCAATACAAAAACATAATAAACACTTTAATGATAAAAAAAGAAACGTACAATTTCTTCAGCTTGAGCTTTTAATTGTCTATAAGGCACAGAAAGTAGATTGGCAATTGGCTTTTTAGTAAACTCTTTTACATTGTTTTTCGGATTTCTGACTCTGATGTATAAACGTTGAGAATCATACGATCTTGTAACTGCTACAAAATTCCATGGTGGAACTCGTAGAGAGATGGAATTTTTCTTGCTGCACATTAAACAATAAAAGATATAAATGTATAATTTGCAAAAATTGTAATTTGTGTGCCAACTGTGTTATCATTACTAATTTACTCACTTTTTGTCATAATTTGTTTTCGCTGATGTGCCAAGATTATTATGTTCATTTAATTGTAATTGTAACTGTCTTGCATTTATTATCGTTTCAATTATGTCTTTTGGTTGACTCCAACGAAGTTTTTTTTCTCTTGGTTCTTCCACAAGATCAACATTATCTAAGAAAATATAATTTTCCAATAAGACATTCTATACACATATATTAAACTTGCAATTGTTACTTGATTGATCATCATACCTGAGATATTTTTATCTAAAATGGCAGAGATGTCAGCAAGCAATTCTTGATAACTTCGCTTTTTCTTAGTATCTGATGTACTGTCACCAAATAAGTTTTGAGAACTTAATGTTTTACTACAGCTAGGTGTACTCTCATCAAATAAAGTTTCATAAGTCTGTCCTTTGCTAGTACTGGGTATACTGTCAACATATGATCTTTCAGAACTTTGTGTTTTACTGCAGCTAGGTGTACTGTCACTGAATACTGATTCATAATTCCTTTTTTTGCTACCATTATTGACTACATTATCATGTATTTCTCCATTGGTATGTCTTATATTAAGTACACTGTTGTGAGTAACGAAGTTACAAGTAATGGCAGAGGAGGTTTCTGTTTGACATTTGTTTTTGTCTGCTGCCTGATATGTATTACCAGAACCAGGTTGTGACAATGGCCTTGTCTCACTAAATTCAGCTTCACAAAAATATATAAACACAAAATTATAATTTGTTTAACAAAACACATATATAAAAGTAACCAGCACAAATTGCATATATACATTGCATATTTACCTTCCAATTCCCTCAAAGCGTCATAGTCCGCTTGATGAATAATATCAAATTCCTCATCCAGGTCCGGAAACTCATCAGCCATCGTGCAAACTTAACAACAATTTACAGTATATAGGTATGAATTGATTGAACAAAACTTTGCATTTCTATACTTATAAATATACACGTAACCCTATGTGACGTACAGTGACGTTTCTTCCCGCCTTTTATCATTCCACGTGATTGCATAAAACGAAGAGATATTTCGAGATATCTCGATCGATTGTTTCAACCAATCAATGCAAAACGAGCCAAATTTAGTAAACTTCGAGTTGATTGGATGAATCTACATTTTAATTAAATTTGAGATTGGCTCACTTCTTGTTCCGATTGGTTAAATTTGTTTAAAAAGGTAGCTTTTTGAATAGCATAAGCTGATGTATTGACAGACGACATGAAGTCCGAAAATCATTAAAAAAAACCCAATAGATAGCTTGTTGATAGCAGCCTGTTGCCTCTCTCTTTCTAAAAAATGATCATGTAAATTTACTCTGTAGCCGTTTTTGTTTTACTTTTTTTATTTCAAGGAAAAATAAAAATACATTTCATAGTCTTTTTTTTTTATTGCGCGCGCATGTACAATACTTAACAACTTTTAAATTGCACAATAGTAAAGCTCGTTTTTTCTCATTAGTGAAGTTTTTTATAAAGAAATAGTTCTAAAATGTATGTTTCTTGTTGTTTTTTGCGTTTACTGATCACAATATGTATATCGTTCACATATTTAACAAAATAGAATAGTCCAAGTAAGAGCACTTATGGCTTTTTTTCTGAAGTGTTTAACTGTTGCAATTCCAATCACGCACAGCGCACATTAATGCGTTCGAAAATTGTAAAAAGTATCAGCTGTTTGTTTATTTTTAAAGCAGTTAAGATTTTCCACACTTTGAGCTCTGTGAATACACGATACATTAGCTGCAATATATATCTCCATCAACAGTACAAAAATATATCAAAATATCTAAATCAGAAATATATGCTGCAAATATAATTTTGATTATATAAAACATATAAAAATACATAATAGTAGAACACATTAGTTATATATATATATATTGCTATTATTATTTAGATAATAAAGTAGTTATAAATATTGCATTCTTAAGTAGATATTATTTTAGATTAGTAGATTTGGATGACTTTTTTCGTAAAAATAGCTGTCAATTTTGCTGCCTTGCGCGACTGCAAATCAACATAAATCATATAAATATTTAAACATTAATCTTGTAAATATTCTCTAGTACACATTTTTGTATTGCTGACAGAGGAATCACACAAGAATTATAAAATAATTAATATAGAAGTATCATGCACATCATCTTCTAATAACGGAGTCATGTATAATTCTGTCAAGCTACCGTCAAAGATTCTACACTAACTTTGCGCAAAAACACAATAAATGTGTTCATACAAAGATGTGCAAGAGATTATATCAAATTATGTGCAATAAGATTATACTGTAGATTTTAACTGTATAATTATTTCGAAAATTTGTCGGTGTACAGATTTAAATAGGCTGACATGGAAAGATGCATCTTGTACGATGCTTTTTTTTCAGGAAGCTGTTTCTCGGATTATATAAATTTAGAGGAAGCTATACAAAATATCCGTTGGAATAATATTAATAGTGTCATAAAGGTACTTCAATGTTGAAATGCAACTTGTGGAAGCTAATTAAATTCATTTGCTTATCTTCTGTGGCGACCCAGATAAGCTTTACAATTCGGACAAGTGTGATGGACATCCATACATTCATCAATGCAACAAGGAATCAAACAGCAACCCCACCAACATCTAAAAGAAAGAAAAACAAAGTTTTACTTTAAAAATATAAATACAATCCATCTGATTAATATGAAATCTTGTTTGTAATTACCCCAACAATGCTATAACCACTCCAGAAATATATGCAATCATTCCAGGTTCTGATTTGGTTGATGTATCTATTTCAACATGACAATGTGGACAAATTGTATGGGTTGATTGAGGCCCAAGTGGAACAATAGTTGTGACTATTGTGGGTCCATTTGCATCTAAAATAAACAAAAATACCAATATACTCTCTAATAGAAAAAAATGTAAATATTAAATGAATACTATCTACATATTACTTAACATTTCAAGTAAAAAACAAAATATATTTTTGTAAAATGTATGTACTTATATGCATTGTTTTATTAACTCACATGTTTGTGCAGGTGTAAATGGACTAACAGGAGGAACACCTCCTGTAACCTGAGAATACGAAGGTGGTGCAGATGGAGGTGGCTCATAAGGAGGTGGTGGTCCATTTTTATGTATATTGCTCATGTCTCACCTTGAATATCAAAATTAACATATTCAAATATTATGATTCCAAGAGAGTATTTGGACATTCTTAAGCACAATAAATATGACAACATCTATCTAAATCTCTTTGGAGAACATAAATTTATATTGTATCTTTACATCACATAGATATGGGGAAAAAAACAATATTAATGTAAGCAGTGGATAAAAACAAATCGAGGTCTTATCTGACCTTGTCACTTCATATTTTGTAATACGCCAGGCAATCCTAAATATGGAATTTCAGTTTGCGCAACATTGTGCGAACAACAAACAAGTTTGCGAAAATTACGTTCTCGAGCAGCAAGATAAATGCACGAGCAAACGAAATAAACGGCACATTCCGTGTCGAAGACTGTTGTCCGAATATGTGCGAGCTGATTGCGAAACTCGTCGCGCATCTCAAATGACATCTCTGTCTGCCCTACTTCTCTACAAACATGAAGTTTCATGCGATGCGTCATGTGTAATTGTGTGCCACGATCGTTCGTTACCTTCGTTGAACAACGGCGAATCGTTTCTCGCGGTTACGCTCGACAACTAGGTATTTGATAACTGTTCTTTCTTTTTAAACGTCTAAACACTCCACAAGGACTCTGTCCGCAGAACCGTGTACGCGTAAACAATCGGAGACACTGAGAAGCGTGTGAGTGCGAGTTGTAGATTCTATTTCGTTTCCACGAAGTTTCTACAAGATTGACGTAGTGTTAGTAGCATATGCGTATATATATACTGCGTATGTATGATATTTGCTGGGGGAAACTCGCACGGCTCGTTCTCATGACATGTACATACGTAGCACAATTTTCAAATGAACTTTCACCAAAGTCCAACAAACAAACAATTTCATTGATTTCTCATCTTCTTCGATTAACTTCAATCTGGTCCTATAAACCACATATTTTTATTAATTTTTTACTATATTTATTGTATACTTACATCTTTTGCGGCGACGCACATGTTACACTTATTTACATTTACGTTTCACACGCGCTTTGATTTTTTTCCTGAAAAAGATAAGATTTTCTCTCGAGACTGCGCGAGGAAATTTGAAAAATTAACATTGTCCCGCGACGATATCGATTTCGATCAGAAAGATGCGATTGGTCGATTAAGCAAATTCGACCAATCACCGAACCGTTTACTTATCAGCTATTTCAGCTTGCTACGCGTTAGTTAGAAACTCGCCTTGACAAATCGATACTCTTTTGCTTTACGTATCTATGTATATTCATATATCACAGATCGGGATCTCGTGCGGTATTTAATTTAATCCAACGTGTGGCAATAAACAACTGTTGTTCGAAACGCGAGAACGAGGATAGTAACGTGCGAGTTTTTTTTGACGGGAGTTGAGATGATGTGATGAATTTGTGAATTATTCCGTGACATCGCAACGTGAGTGTTTTGCACAAGTGCGAACGTACTGCGCACGAGCTGGCGTGAATTAAATAGCCCGACCTAAGGTTTTTTTCACGGTACGCTGGCCATTAGCACATCGGCGATGTTGCACGTATGCTCGCGTATCTTCGGTGAATTTCAGCGGTTATTCGGGACAGAGATTCGATCAATTGTCAAATTTATCGTAAATCGACGGAAATCAGTTTTCTTCCGCGCGACGAACTCTCGTTTAATGTGGTGCAATTTGAGTTAAACGCTTTTGCGAAGGAACAACGATTTCCGTCGACTCGCGCACACAGCAACGTGGTCAGTCTATGGTATTTAAATTGTGCACTGCCTCAAAATGGTCTTAAGTCGCAACGACAAGAGGAAGAAGAGAGAAGGAGATCTGGTCGACCTCATGGATCCGCTTGCAGAATCTCCAAAAAGGTAATTCTCGCCCGCAATCTCAATCCTGATTTTTTTTTTTTTTTTTTTTTTTGTCGGAAATTACATGCGTTTGAAAAGCGCATAGTGACACGTGTTCGTACAAGTGTTGAAAAACTTGAGAAAATTTGAAGAATTTGCTTTAGCATTGAGTTTATGATTGTTTACTCCAGGACCAAAGTTCACGCACAAAGAAAGTTTGCACAAGGTGCAACTACAATGTTCAATACATCACCTACACCGGTCAAGGACAAAGAAAAAGCCAAACCTGCCAAGATAACTGAATTAATAACCCATAAACGTCCAAATACGGAAGATTTTCTAACATTTTTATGCTTTAGAGGTAAATGCTTTATTTAGATATATTTCAAAGGACGATTGAAATATATATATCTCTGATAAAAAAAATAACGAGTGTCAATAAAGGATACGTTACACTAGTTTTTAAGGAAATGCGTATAGACAAGATGTATAAAAATTTTATTTTTTTCTCTACAAGCTTTAATAAACATAGAAAAGTAAGAATTTAATGACATACAGCACTGGGTTTTGTTTTCTGGAATGACTATGGATTTATGTAAATGACTATGTGTATAAGCAACATACTTCTTAGTTAGGATGTCCTAGTTTGTAACTTTTACTTTTTTCACTTTAGGAACGCCCATTTTACCACCTAGCTTAAATTTCTTTAATCTTGGCACCAAAAAAGAAAAAGAGAAATCAGAACTTAAACCTAAACTATTGCCCACTCCTGCCGACAAGGTGTCATCTTCCACTAGCGTTTCGGCAGAGCCACAACAACAAAAACAAGATACAAACCAAAAGAGCATGACAAAAGTAAAGCCTGTTGTGTCAGACAAGAAGAAGATACCTCCCAATACAATACACAAAAGTATCACTAAACTCAAGACAGCAACATCCACAGTTCAGGCGCTTAAAAAAAAATATCAGGAGCAACGTTTGGCCAAGCAGAGAATCAAAAACAAATTCAAAAAAACTACTTGTGTTATGAGGACCAGATCTTCAGAAAGAAGTATGTTGAAGGCCAATATTCAACTGGCACCGCGAAGACGAAAGTCGCTCCGCCACTCAAACCAAAGAAGAAAGTCACGTTAAGACCGAAAGGTAGCGATACATCGAACACGGATATGTCGTCGGAGGAGGAAGACAGCAAGGAGGACAACGAGGAAGAAGAGTTACCTACGGAGAAGTCAACGTCCCAGATAAAGCGCAACGTACAGAGAGCTACTCGAAAGAAGATTTGTACCAGAAGCAAGTCGGAGATGCGTAGAGTCACGAGATCGTGCAGCAGCACTCCACGCAACGTCTCCACGCAGAATCTTTCTAGAAGACCCACCAGAAAGACGAAGGAAGCGGCCGCTGTGTACATGGAGCTTCTCGGACGAAAATTAGTAAGCCCGGATTTGGAGAACGACGACAACGATTCGGTCGAGAGTTTTCCCGAATTGCCGAGCGCCCGTAGAATAACGCAAACGGAGAACGAGCTCAAAGCCAAAGTGAAACAAGTGCCGACTGTTAGCACACGAGCGACTGTTAGCAAAAGTAAGGATTCTAAGATCAGTTCCTTCGCCGGTAATAAGCGACTGGATAAGAGCAAGAACACACTGATTTTGAGAAGTAAACGTCTGATAAGAATGCGGAGATATCGCGAGGAAGATAGCGAGGAGGAATCCGAGAGCTCGGTAGAAACGAATCAGACGAGACCCATCACCAGACAGAGTCTCGGTAAACTCGACAAACCGATCAGCAGGAGTCTCAGGTCGTCTAATAAGAACACACCGGTACTGATGGAAGTGCAAAGTAACAACAAACCGAAGACTCAGGTTCAGACTTGCGCGAAAACCGCTCGGGAAAAATTTATGTTGAAACGCAAATACAATCAAAATGTATCGAAAGCGTCATCGGATAAGACTGCCGTCGAATCGAAACAGAAAAGCGTCAAAGGCAATCGAAACGAGCACACGGAATCCGAGGAAGAAACGCTAGGAATGTTGCTGAAGAAAATCAAAAAAAAGAAAGAAGATGACGAAGAAGGAGAACGCATTTCTGACAATGTTGACAAAGCGAAAGATAGCGAGACAAAGATAGCGCACAAAGAAGCGCAAACCACGAAAGAATCGGACTTGGCGAAAGAGTCGGACGACGAAGAAGAATCTTTTCGTGGATTCACAAAGAAGGCGATATCGAAGGGTTTGAACTCGTGTCAGACACACGCTAACGTCAATCTTTTGACCCCGGAAACCGACGACAAGAGTCTCAAGGCGTTGTCGGAAACGAAGAATTCGCAAGAGATCAAAGAGGAAGAACCGTCACCGGTCAAGGAGGCTGAGTTTCCGATTGTTAATTTGAACACCGAATACAACATGTCTCTGCTGGATGATAAATCGATACCGGACATGTCCATTGACACGAAAAACTCATCACTGCCGCCCACGGAACAAACGAGCAAGAACATATGCAAGCACGAGGACGAAATTTCTTCCAATCTTATAAACATGCCGCTGTCGACTCTGCGCACGAGAAAGGAACGAGTAAACATGTCGACCGAACAGATCGAGAAGTGGCTGAACGAGAGTTCCTTCGCCAAAGAGGAGAGTAAGTTGGAGATGGAGACCGTTTCCACTTTCAGATACGATCCCACGGAAAGGTTGAAAGACGTCTCGCATCTGTCCATCTCGACGAAGATCCAGCATTTGGTGCGTCCCGTCAACGTCACGCTCTTAAAATTACCCTCAGATAAAAGTGCGAGGGACCGTTTGGGAACAATGCACAACAGAAATGTGATAACTGCGCAATCCGACGCACATAACATCGACGTAAAGCTCGAAAACACGATTATCGATAAAACCAAGGTTATTACCGAACCGAAAGAAATCGTCAAGAACAAGTACGAGAAGGTGAATAAGGATAGTTCTCTCACCGAGGACACCAACGACACCATGTCGAAATCGGATCAGAATTCGATAGACGGATCCTTAGAGAAGAAGTCACCGGAGAAAAAGATATTTCAACCGCGGAAGCCGTTTCTATCTAAAGTTAAGGAACGTAAGATTGTGACTCCGAACGTGAATGCGTTTTCTCCGGAGAACGAGAGCAGCGTTTACGCGTTTGAGAGTGATACCGAAGTGCCTATTAGTACACCATTTAGGAGGAAGAGTAAAGATACTGCCAAGGATATCGCTAGGTCGACTAGCACTCCTACCGCAATAACTACGTCTACTGCGACTTCCACAACATCCGAGACTAAACTAATTGCCGATGCCAACAAGACAGATGTTAAGGACAATTCTGAGACACTGGACAGTTGCAAGGACAAACTTTCCGGTGATATTGTAATGCGCGCATCGACATGCGAGAAGAGACAACAAGAGACGCAGGCACTGGTAAATACGGCTCAGTTGGAGCTCGAAACAAAGGCAACTCCGAGCTCGAACAAGTTCGAGTTGCCGAAACATTTCGCGAATTTAACTACCGTACAGGTGTTACCGCTCGATAAGCTCACGACCAGTTGGAGCAACGTAAACTGCAGCGCTTCCATAGCGGTGCAAGTGAATCTCGACGAGACGACACAGGAACCAGAGAGCAACGATGCGACGAATCCACAGAAGAGCACCGAGATATCCACTCAAACCGAAACGAATAACGAGAACGATGACGACAACGATGGACAATTGTTCTACATTCCGTTACAGCCTATTCGGAGCGGACCGAATTTGGTTCAGGGGCAACAGCTGATTCAAGGTGTTGCCGTTAAACTTACGGAGGGACCGACTGGTCCTAATCAGAGGGTGCTTCTTCACGCTAAATTGGTCACTAAGCCACCCTTGTCCGTGGCGCGCTGTCCTCCGATAGGAACCGTACAACCGACAACGCGAACTCCGCCCAATCCTATCGCGATTACGGTGGAACAACAAGTGCCATCGACCTCGACGACCACGACCGTATCCACCTCGGTAGCGAATATGCCGAGCGCGGAAACAACGCAACAACCAATATTACCGGTGAAGAATGACATTCTGAATCGTCCGAACGTTAGTACGAGCACGAGCAATGTTCTGGAAAAACTCGCGAAATCTCCAAAATCAGCCAGAGAAAGAAAAACCTCCATAGATTCGGCAAAAAGTGGAAAGAGGTATGTCTTATACATTTTGAAATACAAAGAGTAATGACTTGTAAACTTGTTGACATAACACTATAAAAAAAAAAAATTCTTGTAGAACGCAAGTGAAGCAAAGCAAACAGAAAGGGTTACACTCTTCCAGCAACACTACATTCCCAAGTATGAAAACCTTAGACGACGAAGCTCGCGTGGTCGAAGCGCCGACGTTTCATCCGACTGAGAAAGATTTTCAGGATCCTTTGGAATATATAGACAAGATAAAATCGGTCGCTGAGAAATTCGGAATTTGCAAAGTTGTGCCTCCATCGAATTTCAAAGTAACTATTGTATTACGTTAAATTTTAATTAACGTTAATATAATTAATATAGAAGCTATGTAAGATAACGTGTATAAAACTAAGTACACATCATTATGTCGATCTTTAATATTTTAGCCAGAATGCAAGGTGTCCGATGATATGAGATTCACTGCTTACAATCAATACGTGCACCGCATGCTTCATAGATGGGGTCCTAACGTGAAGGAAATGATGGCTATCAAAAAATATTTAGCTACTCAAAGTATCACTTTGACTCAACCGCCATGGGTAAAATTGCCTTGTTTACTCTCTGATTACTTATATTGTCTAATTCACAAATTAAAAGATCGGCTCGTGTCAACAATTTCTTTTTTTTTTTTTTACAGATTGGCGGGATGGAAGTTGATTTACCTCATTTGTATCAAACAGTTCAAAGCTTAGGTGGATTGAAAGAAGTTATAGAAAAAAAGAAATGGCAGAAAGTGGCAGATGGTATGAAGATACCAAAATCTGCACAGGATCGCGTTACTAAACTAGACGATATTTATTGTAAATATTTACTGCCGTACGATACACTATCTCCAGGTATTACATAGTAATCAATTTTAAATTAGAAAAGTAATTATATACGTGATAAAATGTGCAATTTCGCTATTTGTATGATGAATCGCTTGTTTAGAGGAACGCGGGAAATTATTTGACGAAGTCGAAGCTGAATGGTTGAAGAAAAAAAATAAAGCTCTGCAAAGGCAACAGACACCAACCAACGACAATGATGAAGACGACGAAGACGACAGTTCCGACGAAATCGAGGAATGCATCGTAAAGGTATGATAAATAACAATTTATTCATTCTTGTGTGTGTACATTTTTTCATGTTATTTTAATGACGCCAAAAAAGGGAAGGAACATGCCTTTGAACGCTTTTTACCGAATCGCTCGTAATACGCAACGTATGTGGTTCGGCGAAAATCAACGGGGAAACGAGGCCGAAGGTGCTTCCGCGGACGAAGTGGAGAGTGCATTTTGGAAACACGTCGCCGAAAGAAAACGTCACGTTTGCGTTCACGCGGCGAGCATCGATTCGAGCGGTCGTGGATTCGGCTTTTCCGTTGCCAAGAACAGTCCGTTTGCCAGGCATTCGTGGAATCTCAAAGTGCTCACCAACAACACTGGATCAGTACTGAGAGCCTTGGGTCCTTTAATGGGTATGCGCAGCTTGATACATTTATAATAATATTTTTTTATTTAAAAAAATAACGTACATAATAAAATTCCTCTCACTTTCAGGTGTGACTATACCAACGCTCCACGTGGGCATGTTGTTCAGTGCTTGTTGCTGGTATCGCGATCCTCACGGTCTACCGTGGATAGAGTATCTTCATACGGGCGCGAAAAAGATTTGGTACGGAATACCTGACAAGCATAACAACAGTTTCCGAGAGGCGCTCACAAAAATGGTGCCGCAGTATTGCAAAAATAAGACCATATGGTTATCGTCTGACACTGCCATGGTTCCTCCGGAATTATTAGTGAGCAACGGCGTGCCATTGTGCCGCACCGTGCAAGAACCGGGACAGTTCATAATCGTGTTTCCGAAAGCGTTCACGTCGAGTATATGCACCGGTTACGTGGTGTCCGAGAGCGTGTATTTCGCGCAACCATCTTGGTTAGAAACTGCTGAGCAAGTATTTAAAGTACGTGCGCTGACAGAAAATTTAGTTTGTTGAAACGTTTTCATTATTTAACGCGTTCATTTAATATTGAAACATTGATATGCTTCCAGGACATACAAGACAGTTGCGAACCTTCTATCTTCTCGTTTGAGAAATTACTATTTAATATTATTAACGATACAAGGTCTCACGTAGACATATTGAAACAGGTAAGATTAAACCTATAACATTTTTCTATCCAGTTAGATGAATGTTCGAAAATTTGAAGCAAGAACAATTGAATGTAAAGTGTTTTTCGAGAGTACTTAATATTTTGGTGTTTTAATATTTTAAGATACTACCAAGTGTGATAAAGATTCGTCTGAAGGAGTTGGATTACCGCAAACAACTGACAAACGCAGGTCTTGCAAAGAGAGAAAGATTACCACTGCCAAATAGCGGGAAAGGGAAGAGAGGGAAAAAGGTGAAAGAAGACGACGGCGATTTTGAATGCGAATCGTGTAGAGCTAACTTGTTTGTTTCATTGGTGAACAATTCGCAAGAAGATAGCGTTTATTGTCTACCGCATGGGTTGCAGTTAATCAGTCGTAAAAAGCAAGTTTTGAAACATTGCACTCTCATGTACACGTACGACGAAGTAAGTATAACATTGTGTATCGAAGTTAGTTAACAAACACACAAGAATACGCAAACTAATTATATGTATTTTACTTCTGCTTGTCGCAGGATGAATTAGATGAATTGATTCACAAACTGGAAAACAGGATCGAAGCCAAATCTAAGAAAACTAATCAAATAAAACAAGTTAAGTAATAAAAATAAGTCTGTTATTATATTTATAAAGCGTAAAAGTGATATCTTTATTTATTATCATTAAAGAATAATTAGGAAACATGGTTGCATTTTCATCTCACGTATCTCACAATGAGAGTGACGAAGTTTGTCCGCTTACGAATGGTTATTTCGAGCAATGAAGTTATACAAATTATATAATCTTCTTTTTATACGTTAAAGAGTAATCTTTCGAACACTTTTACTATTAATAAAAAATTTAATTTTAAATTAACTCTATTATTTATTTTTTTTATAAGTTGCGACTCAACATTTCTTGAAACAGTAAATGTATTCACGTTAAACATTATTGCGTTATGCGTGATGCATACTTACTTACATTCGAAAGCAATTTTCGAAAAACTTTAAAACAACGCGCGCGCGTGACGCGATATATACGTTATTAAATATTAGAACAAAAAGAAATTCCCAAAGAAGCAAAATGTCATGTTACATATTAGTAATTTAGTTTTTAAAGTTTGTCATGATATATGTGTGACAAGCGCGACTTTGTTGCGCGTAAACTTGGCGCGAGGCACTGCCTCGATTGATCTTGTCTTTTATTTTGAAAATAATATAGGATAGTAAGTTTGCTTACAAGAGAAATGTAATATGTATGTGTGTGTGTGTGTGAGAGAGAGAGAAAGAGAGATTTTTTTATATAGTCTTACATATTATTTATGCCAAATATACGTATATGTGCTTACATATACTTGTATGCATGCATATGCGTACATATATGTATATATATATTGAAAAACGATTTTGACAATAGAAAAATTGAAGGAATATCTTAAAATATATATGATAATAAATTATCTATTAATTATCTATTCGTGTGTCTGATTTGATTGCTAATATTATATATAAATATTGTTAACAAGATATACATGACATATTATATACATATATATATATATATATATATATATATATATATTGTTAACAATTAACAAGATATACATGACATTATTATATAAACTATATTGACTATATTTGCTGATTGCTTTATATTTGACTTATAGCTTTTAAAATAAGTTTTTTTTTTTCAAAATTTGACGAGTGTTAACGGTTGTGTAAAATTAAAAAAAAAAGAGAAGAAAACAAAGGAAGAGGAAAATTATATTGCAATTTGTATCTGTAGAAACACTTCGTAAAAGATGATTCGAAAGTTTTATCAGAAAATTTACAGGTATGTTATATTTTAGAATTTAAATAAAGTTTAATGATTTTCAATGGTGTGAAATAGCCAGTATATATGCGTTTAAATAAGATCTCTGTATAAAAATTGTTTTATTAGCTTAATTACGAGTAGTTTCTAGTGTCCATTTGAAGTCAATAATTTGTAGATTTCCAAGCAGAGAGTGTTCTTTGTTCACAGGGGTGTAAAATTTACAGTTTCCGATAGGACTTTCGAATCACCCCATATATATTTGTATTTATTACTTGCTATTTATTTGTACAAAGAGAACATAGAATAAAACTCTTAGATTTGCTGAGAAATAATATCTAAATATATCTATATATGTAAAATATTTATTAAGCTTTAATCTCAAATTACAAAATCCATCCTCAATATGAGGGGATATGGAAATAAAAAAAAACTGTTAAATTTTTGGTAAGATAAACGCATTATTGTTAACGCATTATTGAATATAGTCCATATGAGCTCTCTATCTTTCTATATATGCATGTATTCTTCACACGATTATTTACAAATATATATATCTATATATAAATATATATATATATATGTATATATATAATATATATATAAATTTTATATATATATATTTATAAATTTTATTTATAAATTATCTTTTAAAACAAATTATCACATATAAAGTTTATATTAACATCTTTCAAGTCGTGCGTTCCATTTAAATTGGATATATATTGTGCGTTTCTTTTTTTGTTATATATAATTTTATATATATTATATAATTATATATATATAAAATTATTTTTAGAGAACATTAAATATATATACATGATTTTAAATCGTCATTACTTTGAAAATAAACTTTTTAAGCAACAAACTTACACACACACGTCATAATTTAGACAGAGCAAAACAATTAGGTGATTAAATAGATGATGTACATTATCTGGAAAAACAGTATAGTAATACTATAAATTTCTTTATCTCTCTTATATCGACGTACGTACTTGATGAAGTTAATTTCTATGTTTGTACTCCATAAGTTTCTAAATTATTCGTACACACGTTTTATTTTTATACGATAATAATCTATGGGAAATCTTTTTGTTTAACATTTCACAGCAAACATATATCACTTAAGTCTTATTGTGAAAAGAATATAGAAATATTTATCAGAAGTGAGAAAGAGAGAGAGAAAATCTTAAAGAGAACATTTAAAAACTTTGAAAAATATTTCAGTTTTCAATTATTTAATTAGGAAATTTACGTTGCATTGTCTGATCACTGATGTATCAAATTTCGTAGCATTTGTAAGAGACCAATAGGTGATATCAGCATTTCGTTAATAGTTGTAAAGTGACTTGCAAAAATATTAAATATCATAACGTAAACATATGTGGAATGTTTGTTTCCCTGAATATAAAATATATCTTTACAGCTTACATAGCAGTTCGTGTGTTAGGACTAAAAGTTCACAATGTGTCACTGCGTGTGCTCTCTGCGTTGCAAAATGTCCGACAATATTTGGGCCGCATTTTCATCCTCCTTTAAATTACCATCCTCATCCGAGCTAAATTCGGCATTGAGAAGGTTCACTAGAGACGTCGATTTTTCCATCAATAGCGGCATATTCGAATCAGTTCCCTCTTCCTGTTTCGCACTGTTACTTGTCACTTTCGATTGCAGTTCTAAATTTTCAATTGTCTTTTTTCTGTTGACTAATACTTTCTGAACAACGTGAATTATTATACCACCAAGGCACATTAACAACCCTACAAAATTGAGGCCAGTCATTTGATCACCTTTCAACGCAAAGGCCAGTGTTAATGTACATATTTCCTATAAAAAAAATCAAAAACATTGAGAAATGTACAAAGCAAAATAGAAAAAGTAATGCTAAGTATAAAATTGAATTACATTTACCTTAAATACTCCCGAGATTGATAATGTCAGACTAGAAGTGTGAGTAACAACTAAGAATTCCATAATTTCCATACTAAATGCTAAAATGGCACCTGCTATTACAGTACTTGTAGTTGATAAAATACTACCAATGTCGCTCCAGTCAGTAGCGTTAATACCGTTGTACATTTTACCGCCTGTAATATATAATTGAATCATAATAAAACACGCAAATGTTATTGTTAAACTATAAACTACATAAAAGAGGAAATGACAAAACAAAAAGACAAAAGATATCTAATCGTATTGAAGCTTGTTGTCTGAAACAAAATTACCTTCGAACCACAAAGCTACAGATACTGCTGGTAATAACATCCAAGGTTGCATATAATACATCATATCTATTGGATCATGAAGACCGAGTTTGGATCTTTGCATAATAAGTTGTGTCATGGTCCATCGTATGCCACTCGCAAACGATGCTAACAGACACAATATAAATCCAAGAACACCAAACTGTGTAGATTTATATGTGAACATCACTAATCCACCTGCTATCATTACCACTATCCCAACTAGAGACCACGACTACGACAAACCGGAAATCTTAGTGTTTTAAATATAAATTTTAATAGTTTTTGAAAATTGGCATTACCTTTTTTTCTAGTTTAAAAAGAAGAGAAAACCCAAGAATAAATATAATAACAGTAGATTTAGTCATGGTCACTCTAAAAAAAAATGTTTTATTAATTATAATAATGTAATACATATTGGTTTATTATTATTGTTGTTGTTTTAAGATTTACACCTACAGAGATATTGAAATCAATGAAAGCGCCCAATTTGATAGACCAATATCGACGCCGCTTGCTATACCGGGCACCATTAGAGAATAAATTATATTTTGCCAAGGAAGATTTACCCTTTTGACATTGCAACATCTTCTGATGCATCTTATTAATGCCGATAATATAAACTTTATCACCAAGTGGCAAACCACCACTCCAAGAGGAAAATCAAATCCCTGAAACATTAATTAATGATTTTCTTCAATAATTTCATTTTTAAAATATATATGTAAACATTTTCTATATCACAAAAATTTATATAAAATATAATAATCACGATGTAAGAGCTGCAAATGAACAATTGGATGTTGATAAATTACTTACATATGTATTGTAAAGCCATGGATTATAAAATGTGAGGCCTATTGATAAAATAAAGTAAATCGAGATCAGTACAAATGCTTGAAATGCCTTTCTCCAAAATGTTGGCTCTGGTTTTGTTACATTTTGAAAATCTGTAACGCTTTGTGGCAAGTACTCTGTTGTGTCTACATCGTCTCTAGCAATTTGATATTTTATATGAGAACGTGTCATATTTTTGCAAGAAAAGTTCTGAAAAATACATATTTATTCATATGATTCTATATAATACAATAGATATGTGTATGCACATGAGAAAACATCTTGAAGGTAAATCACATATTTTTTATTTCAAAACATAATTAATTGTTTCTGCGTTTTAATATAGGTTTTTAATTAATTTTTTTAGTACAAAATGGAGGATTTAGAGTAGTGATGTTTTTTCTGCATACTGCAACGTGAGATCGTACATGTAAATAAAATCTCTTTTCTTGAAAAACGTGCGTATCTACCTCGTCTTATGGATCCCTGAGCCTCGAGAAAATCGCTAGTAAATCATTACGTTCCAAGAATCGCTGCTACGTATGTCAGTTGTTCGATCGCCACAGGTCGGGGAGGATCCATATGCCGTTCGCGGCACCACTTTTTTTCCTGGAAAAACAAAGCGGAGAGCAAAATTATTGACGTTATCGAACAATCACCGAGATCGACAATGAAACAAGAATAACAATCGGGGAATACACGCGATCATCAGCTTACTGTCCGAAGTCAGCGTGAAGTGTTGTTGCGAGAAAAACGTGCCGCGTCGCGCACAAACGTAACCTAAAAGGTACACGCGACAAGCGACGTGTAAACTGTCATTGTTCCGAGTCTGTTTACGCGAGATAAGTAATTTCTTCCCTTTTATCAGCGAGTGTTTTACCCGAAAAAGCTCTTCGTACCGGCGAAGATGGAGAATTCGTTTATCAGGTTGGCAATGATAATGCAAGCATGCTTGTTTTTATTTTTTCTTTGATCACTTGTCAACCGTGCGATCGCGTTATCTAATCACAGAAGACACCTTTTGCGCATATAACCTGATATAACCACTGTGCGTCGGTAACACACTGTGTCGGCAAAAAAAAGAGAAGAGAAAAAAAAATAATTCACCGCGCGGGCGGTGCAAAATCGATAAGATTGTAGACGGTGTCCCTTTGTGTATACGGGATTATGCACTGTTATTATTAGCTATTAATAAAACAAAATCAGGTTTATCTCTCAGGTTAGGGTTAGG
>QVOB01010345.1:0-12358 GCA_014839585.1 Pseudomyrmex concolor | reverse complement strand
CGCGTCGGCGATACGTCTCGCGCCATAAATTCGCGGTATGACCAAAGTTCGAGACGCGCATTACGTCACGAGCGCCGTTGGCAAGGCGCTGTCACTTTGCAAGCATTGTTTTCGTTGTACGGCACCTCGGAAATCTC
Source organism: Pseudomyrmex concolor (assembly GCA_014839585.1). Lineage (NCBI taxonomy): Eukaryota > Metazoa > Arthropoda > Insecta > Hymenoptera > Formicidae > Pseudomyrmex > Pseudomyrmex concolor. The sequence goes on along the minus strand of QVOB01010345.1, from coordinate 12,221 downwards.
GGACGACGAAAGTTCGCCGTCCAGGTGGTTTTGTCGCGCGAGGTCGACGACGTTACGGTATATAAAGTCTCCCCGGGAAAAGTTATGGTCCCCACGCGGGGTTTCTCGCCAGAATACAAAGAGGGACCCGCGCGATCCTTCATTCCCTGCACAATGCACCGGAGCGCGCGCGGGCGCGCGTCTCGGGCTAGACTGCACTTCGAAACACTCTCAAAACTTGGTAATTGCATCAAATCTGACTTATATTTATCAGCGCTCGGGATCTTGGCTTGTGCGCGCGCTAGACGCGACGTCGCAATTTCGCGCGACTCGACGAGCTTCAAGTTCCTACGAAGTAGAATCTTCAACAAGCGTATCCTCGTAAATTACACCGGGAGAGATTATAACCCCGAGATTTCTAGCTCTGTTTATTGTTGCAGAGATTCAGAGATTATAGTTGAATTCTTCTCTGACAGTTTTCTGTGAAATATTAAAATATACCCGAGTCGAAATTTAGCGTCTCTTTAAGTGTTCTCTCAGCCTATATAAAACCCATCTTTATAGAATTAGAACTTGGAATAAAACCTCCTCTTTTAAAACTTGATCTTCTATAATTCGACGCCGAAATGATACTTTAAACTCATCAGAGCCTGCAATGCGCAACATAAGCTAAAGGGTTGAAAACTACATCGAGAACAAAGCATCATGCTTCTGAGAAACTCGGGAGAAGTGATTTCAGTGTTTTTGCGGTGGTTATTTTTCGGCGTATTATTCTCGTTGTTTCTTCGACCTTCCGTCGGAAGAAGGAAGGTTAGAGTCGCGCGACGTGTTCGCGATATTTAATCACTTGATACGCCGTTATTAATCCGAATATCGATCTGCACGCGTCACAGACTTACAGAACAAGTCATCGTGCTTTCGGTTAACGCGGGAGAAGTGATTTTAGTAGTTATTTTTCGGCGTATTATTCTCAGTGTTTCTTCGATCTTCCGTCGGAAGGTCGTAGTCGCGGGACGTGTTGTTGTGTGAATACAGTGTTATGCTTCGAAACTGTTCGAGAATTCACGCTCTCTTCGTTGCACTTGTGAAGTATAATTCGTCTGTGGCAGTTTCAATAACGAATCTCGTCGACAACCTCGACGTCGGAAGCGTCAAAGCGAGACTGTTCCGCGGCGTATCGAATATGGCGCGGTGCCGACAGCTGATGGCAGTATGTGCATACTTCTCGAATAACTTTCTTATATAATTAATTTTTATTTTAAAAATATATCAACTTAGATGTTAATACAATTACAAATTGATAGTTTACGTATTCCTATAAAACCTATAAAACTTTGTTTTAAAATAGAATTTAATCAGACCTTTTAACCGCGATAAATAATCGACGAGAATGAAGCAGGACGAGAGAAAGTTTCAATCGATGACAGAATAAAGCCGTCAAAATTATCAAGTTTCGCGTGAAATAAATTGTTGATTCGATAACGATTCGATTGTCAGGTCCTCGACCTTTCTGCTTCCCACTTTCGCTCGAGAAAATCCGTCGAAATCGCGCTACGACGAGTCAATCACGCCGAGGAAACTGTTATTTCCCCCCTTTCGACTCGGTCTTGTCGCGTCTTTCTTATACCTTCGTCAACAATAGCTCGAGCCAATTTACCTGCCGAACCTCCATCATCGCGGCACTTTTATTAGTTTAGCAGCAGACGTGGCCGCGGTCGATATCGTCGGGATATCGATTTCGAATTAGTTACTTTCTCCGAGTGCATCATCGGCGTCGATCGATGAATAAAATTGAGAAGTGAAAACGGAAACCAACGGAAGAGCAATTTTGTCGTGAAGAGAAACATTTCCTGTATACAACAATTTTTTGTAAAATATTCAAATACGTCAAAAAAAAAATGACAGAAAACTAATAACGACTGTGATATTTAATATTTAAATGTGTAGAAACCACGTGTGTAGAAACACAGGCAATCACTTACAATTTTCACAAAACTTCTCGCACGCGAAACGATTGAAAAATTGAAAGGCGGTTTCACAAATTAGGCGTCGCGAAATAATGAAATTACACTTTCGTAGACTGTGAATCTCCCTCTCCCTGTGGCATCTCCTGGGAGGGAGGGACGAAAGATAAAAATCCGCGAAACGAGAGGGTGCGGTGGGCGCTCGCGCGACAAAATTGCACGGTCGACTCTAAATTATCCGCCGACGCGAGGAGAATGAAGCAGAAAGGAGGGTGGACCTTTCTTATCGGCTCGATAGCACGGCACGGTGAGCTTTTAATCCGGTAAAAGTGCGATAAAATTGCGCAATGGAGGTCGATTACATTCCCCGCGTGTTATTAGGAACGGGCGCGAGTTGCCGCGAAATTGCAAGGCGCGTTTCAAATCGGATATCAAGCGAGCAGGAGAATTTCGATCGAAAACTCTTAATCCGCAGGTGAAAATGCAAATTTCGATCGAAACAAAAGAAAAAAAAAACGAACAACGAGAAAAACATTGATCGCGACCAAGAGGTTAGCAATCATGCTTTCAAACAGCGACGATCGAAAATTCGATTAATAGATCAAGAGATTCGCGGAGGAAAAACATTACAATAAAAAAATTACAAGTTAGAAGACGAATAATTATTGAGCGATCAATCGAACAACAATATGCTATCGCGAGTGAATCGATATTTCGGACGGGATGTAATAAAAATGTAAGATACATTCCGGATCGGTCGTTGTCAATAATAAGACGCTTTTAGACCAAAGACAAATCCGATAGATCCCGATACAATTAGCGACCAAGTGCGGTGTGAGAAAATGTAGAAGATATCGCGACTCATGTTATTAACTGAAACCTGAATGGAGCGTGACGCTGCAAAGTTGCGAAATCCTCCTCTCTTTCTAAATTGGCCCCTCTGCAGCGGATAATGAGACGTTCTCGAAGAATACGCGCGCACCGGGCATCGAAACCTCTTAATTCCATCGCACAGAAAGTTGGTTAAGGGCTGTTTTCGCGGGTTGCACGTGCGCGAGATAGAGTTTCATAGACGCCATTAATTATGGGTCGTCGGATAACTCCGGTAGCGAATAAAAAGCCGAGTCTTGAAAGCACGGATCCGATAAAAGAAAAGATGTAAATCCTGATTGCCTCCTTCCCTCCTCCGTAAAGAAAAGAAACTAACGCAATGCGTTCGTGCAGTAATCGCATCGAAATTTCAATGAAAAGTAATAATCATCGTGTATTGAAGGAATTATTAATAGGTGATTGAAGTAACGTGGCATGCGCTGCGGGATATGCGTCGCACATATCAATTCTACGACCAGAGGCACGAGGATAGAACCCCCATCCTCCCTCCCGGAGTAGCGCACAGAAAACTGGGTGGAATTGCATAGAGGTGTCTAATTATTAGTTCGTGCAAGGGTGCGGCGCCAGATCAAATCGACGTGCATGTGCGAACGCCATAACGTGTCTTCCGTGTAGAGTTCGTCGGGCGTAACCTACGCGCGTACACAGGCACACACGGACGCTTTTTTTTTTTTTTTTTTCCAACCTTAATAACACAGAGACGCCGTCGTTAATTGCTAGCAACAACGATAGAGATCGATTTACAGCGGCTTTTTTGTTTCGTTCCTCGCCTCGCTCGCGTCACTGTTGCCAAATGAATTTACATGTAATTGTTTATTTTCAGTTAAACATACATTGCAAAAAGAGGGAGAGAGAGATAAAGAAAAGAGAAAAAATTACATTTACAGAAAATTTCTATAAAAAATTAATTTTCACTCGAATCGCGTCAAATAAAATATTCGAGAATATTTGAAGTAATTTTTAAAATTATGACAGCATTCTCTTTTGACTCAATCCCCGAGATATTTTATGTTTAACAAGAAAAAATCGGCGCAATATGTTTCGAATCTCCATTAAAAACTGCATAAAATGTTAGCGGCAAGCACGCTGATGCTTTTTCCGTGGGAGTTGATTAATTTAAAAGTACCCGGGGCCGCGTAAAAAATTATAGAGTGCCGCTGCGGTACATCGTCGATGCGCCGTAACGTACGATCGCGTGCGCCTCTGAAATATCGTAAAACTTACAAGGCGGAAGCTCGCGAGAGCGCCGCAAAGTGCTTGACGATCTCTCGAATTTCCGATGGCGATCACCAACCGAGGAATCGAGTAAGGGGGAGTCTCTCTCTTTTCCTCACAGAAGTTTTCGAGCGCGACGAGCGTGCACGCGAAGATCGATTTCATCCTCAATCATCGATGCCAATTGAAACGAATGAACCCCGCTGCGCGTTCATTGAGCGATTTATCTTGACAGTGATGTATCCCGAAAATTCAAAAATCTCATCGTTATTGGATATTGCGTTCAATTCGCACTCGTGCTCGTTCGAGTTCATCCCATTTGCAAAAGCGAGCGTATTTTCGATCTCGCTCGCGCCTCGCGGATCGCGATAAACGACGACTCGATTAGTTATCGTTACGCGTGATTTATAATCCGCGGCAAGAGAGCGAACGGCAGCGATTGCACAGTTGCTGCAATTCATCGATTACGCATTCGAAAAGGTTAAGTAGACTCCGCGACCACAATCCCGCGATTGCGCCAGTCATTAGAGAATCATGCGTTCGCGCTCGTAAAATGTGTCGCGCGCAGGAATGCGTGGTCAAGGAGAGTTCGACAATAATTACAGACTCGCGGATCTTCTGACCGTTTGTTAATTACGAGGTAAAAGTGTTTCTCATAAAATCTCAGAAAAATACTACAAGATAACGCGAAGATAACGTTGAGCAATGATTTATTTAATTAAACGGTGTATTTTGCGGAATTTTTCGCGCTGGAATACTTTTGTACAATTAAATCTCGATTTAAAAAAATAATCTTTAAACTTAATTTAAGAAAAGCGATCAAAGCTCTTTAAGTGCGGTTTCTCGGGAATAAAAAATCCTCCGCGGATTTGCTCCGAATCTTGTCTGAAGTCTGTAAAAAATCAGCAGTTGGAGAGGAAGAGAGAGAGAGAGAGAGGGGGGGGAAGAGAAAAAAAGCGGACTAACAAAGAGATCTCGGTGTTCAGCTTCGCATAGAATGCAACGGAGCTTTAAGGAAAGTTAAAGCCGCAATTATGCTATTCTACCGCGTCTCTCTTCTTTTACGATCTTTACTCGACATCCAACCTCTTCCTTTCTCCCGGTCTCTTTCTCTCACCCTTTAAATGCACGCCGGTGTATATACGCGTTTTGTGCGCTCCCGAGAAGCTCCGGCGCTATATAGTATAGCGCGGTTTGATATAATTGCGCGCAAGAGAGACGTCGGAAAAGCTACTTTCTTCTCAAAATAGCGCCTCTCAACGATTTCCGGCGAAAGGGCGAAGGGAAAAATCCTTTTTCACATCCGAGAAAATCCGGCATTCTTCGTGATTTATTTCTGTCCCGACAATTACGTTCTACACACTACAGCATGCTGTCTGTGTAAACACAGAGAAAGAGAAAGAGGTAGATCGACAGTACAATTCTAGCAAATTACACATGATTAAAATACATATGTACAAAATTCTCATAAAAATTACAAAGTACATACTTTTTTCTTCCACAACGCGGAATTATTATTTTACCATCGAATCATGCTTGACATTTCTTCCTCTTTTCGCGCTTACGTGATAATTTCGTAAATTTTTAAGAACCCACCGATTCACAACGCAGAAAAACAATGCATTTGCGCGAAGCTGCACAAAGTGCATCGCGAGCAAACAAACCGCGTCATTCCATTTCGTCCTTCTCCTCTTGTCCCGCCGACAGAGAGGAATCCTTTTCGCAAACATTAAGACGATGACACGCTCGCTGCTACGTGCCGGTTGCTGCGTTTGCGGCTTTGCTTTATTTTGTGCTAATATTAATTTCCGCGCGGAAGAACTTCTCTCCTCCGGCGGTGCACGGCCGCGGGAATTTTTCAAAGCTTAAGGGGATGTACGCGTCACGTATATCCCTCCACGGCGTTTGTTCCTTCAACGTGTTTATCCTGTCCAGCTACGGCGTTCTATTTGCATGTAGGAATAAATGCAAATAGCGCCGTACGCGCGCGCGAAATAACGAATGCACTCGCGAGAGAAGCGACGCGCGCTAAATAAGAAGTTGCGGCTGTCTGTTGTTTTTTTCTTTCTCTCGTTGTCCGGCTCGTTTTTCGCGTTCCAGCTTGCAATCGCGACTGCTTCCGCCGTTGGTAACGCGACGGCTGACATTGCTAATTATAAGTTGGCTGCATTCTCGTATGAAACGAGAAATTATTCGAAGTATAGATTTGCGCTAACACACACACACGCACATACGTCAATAAATTGAGATATTTTATATTTTATCTATCTTTTACGAATTAATATCAAATGTCATATTTTAATCGGTATTGCAATTTTTTCTAATATTTATCGACTCTTTAAAATCGACTCGCACACACACACGCGCGCGCGCGCACACACATACACACAGCCGGAGCAAAAAGAATCTTGGCAAAGAGACTTTTTTCGAGCTATCCTTTTTTCCGGACTCTTCTCGCCGTCTCGCACGTGGGCAGGACGCGGTTAGGTAGTCCTGGCGGACAAGGCCTTCCGTGTCGGTTGCCCCCGACGTGTCGTACGTGTATAAAGTGCGCAACAACGTGACTCCACCACAGGACCGGTCTCGGAATTTCTTTTCTCAATATACTCGTTTATACGTCGCGTTCCGAATCAGATCTTTTCATAACACGCAGTTTTGATAAAAGAAAATCTAAACGCAAAGAAAACATCTATGGAAAATAAATCAAACAAACTGCAGTTTTTATAAATTAGTTTTCAACATGTAACACGAGACGACCAAATTACGAGCGATTTCTCTCTCGAAACATTGGATATGAACATTTTATTAAAAGGAATGCATCGAGTGTGCATGAAGACGCAGTCGAGTAAAGCGTTCATTAGCCACTAATAACAAAAATATTCTATCGCAGCCAATGCCACTTACTACATTCCGCAATTAATATTAACGTCGATTAATCACGCGATTAATCGCAATTACGGCGGACGAGTCCAACCGTGGATATCTCCGTTGCTCCGATGTCTTGCTCGGATGTGCATCGCCTTATAGGTATACACATCAGAGCGCCTTCTCGCATGCGTATATTCGTGCAGTAGCACCTACACGCATTCCATGCGGCTTACGCAAGACGACATTATCCTGGCGAGAAAGTTTACGCTAAAATTTACGAGAGACCTCGTTACGCATTTATCGAGCGAAATAGCATTTTGATTTTGTAAAATGTGAAATTTTTTTTTATCGACCACACGCGGGAAACGCATTTCTCTCCGTTTGCGGCTTGCGCAACCAGAGTTCATAAATAATTAAACGCAATTTGTAATTTGAATAATTGAAGTCGCGCAATAATAGTTTTTCCCTTTCAAAAAAACCACACAACGGTTTTAAAAGTTTATAAAATAATGTCTGTGAATTTTCGCTAACTTTTGTGTATAAAAAATAGCATCCATATACATGAATATCAAATAAAAAAAAAAAGAAAAAAAACATCTCGATATTGCGGTAGATATTTTTAACTGAAAATCCGGAGCGGAAACAATATAGCATTATCAATATCGCGTTTTTAATGATCCGTCGATCGCACTTGCCAATTTTTTGTTTGCGCGCGTGTGTGTTGCGACATACGATCGCATTATCGTCGATTATTGCAACGCGCGGGGCGCGTTTATTCGGTCGCGAGCCGGATGCGTCAAAAATTGACAGCGCGCGTTGAAAAACAACTTTCACAGCGGCCGTCGTTAATTTGAAAGAATATTTTTCGCAATCGACAGCGCACGCCGCGCGCTTTTTAAAAATAACCCCCCATTGTGCGTCGCGGCGCTTCTGTTAGCACGGACGCCGGTGTACATACAAACGATGCAACTGCAACTCTGTGCGCATGCCACGCCGCCGAGCCTATTCATACCATTGTACGGACGTAACACAAAAATACTCTTTTAAATAGAACGATCTATTTTTGTAATTCTGGTGACTATACATCACGGAGTTCGTTCATACGTTTCTTTTTCATTTTGACTGTTTCATATGTTTTATCTCCTGTCTCTTTCGAGTAATCGAAAATTTAGGTACTACTATGTATATTTTTCATCTCAGTTATTTTTTATGCGTGAGAAACAATAGATTTCTTATGGTTTAATATTGTTTTTCTCACAGTCACAAAACTCGTATAATAAAAAATATTTGAAACGTCTATTTCTACATTAAATTATACGCATTTTCCAAAAAAAAAAAATGCTAAAACTCCATTTTTTAATCTTTAGCGCATTAAATGCTTTAGTAATTAAGATTTTAATTAAATCTCGCTTAAGATAAAGAGCAGCTTAAACTAACTGGAAAACAAAGTTTCCTTATTCAATTACTCTTTTGACGTTGTAATTTCCAACGTTAGGTAACTTCATAATTAAGCGTCTCATCAAATTTTCTCTGGCAAAAAAAAAATCATATTCATAGTCGAAGAAGGCGCGATAGTTGTGCGAGACATTCCGTAGAGTAGAGAGATTCCCGATTCCCTTTAAATTTCCTGTCAAAGAAACTAGCTCCCGTAATTAACGCAAGAGAGAAAGATAGAGAGAGCGTGCGCGGTCTTTATTGCTTCCGATTAATTTTCAGGACGACTGCGATAAGAGAAATCGAATCTCCGGGCGCATCGGAGCGTGCGGATGATGCACTCGGCGATGCGCACGGCGGAACAAAGCGCAGCGTGGCGATAAAAATATGATCCTACGGCGACAACTTAATCGGGTCGTCGATCAGGGGTCGCTTTCGCGCTTGACTTGACTCGTAGCGCGGACGAGAAGAAGACGACTCGCCCGCGCGCCGCCGCTTTTCTCGCCAAGAGAAACGCCGCTCGTGCGAGGAGAGAAACACAGAGACGCGGTACGCGTCACCAGACCCTACCGTGATTTTCCGAATCGTCAGAAGGGTGTGAACCATGCATAATGCATCGGCGAGCATTATGCGAGGGCGTGTACGGCCCCGGGTCCGCCATTACAGATGTACCTACGTATGCAAATCTACGGGGCGGTTCCCCCCTCTTTCGCTCAGGGGGGTCTTGCTCGGTGACCCAAATATGGAATTTTCGGCGAGACGCTTCTAGACGGTTAGATAATACGTGCGGGAATATAGCGGACACGTGTTCTCATAAAGTTTCCACGTGTGTGACACGGCGCGTTTAAACGCGACATTTTCACACCGCGACGGGAATGGGTCATTACGCGATATTATATACGTATATTTCGTTTTATCCTCTCGGGGTAAACTTGATGGGAGACTTTAATTTATATCACAGCTATTTACTTCTGACGTTCTTGATACTGTCGCGTCTGTATACATAAACTTAGTTTTAGAAATCGTCACGGAGCAAACTGTCCTTGAAATTTTTATTTCTGTCTTTTCAGCTTTTAATATTTTTCAAACAAAATTTTCTCTAGAAATTTATATCGCAAAGTAACAAAGAGAGAGAGAGAAAGAGAACACAAAATAAATCTCTAAATTATTTACTTGTATTTTTTCCTTTTGCGCGATAAGGGACACTAAGTTCAAACAATTTTCTGCAAATTTAAGACGGTATTTTACGTTAAACCGTGAAACCTGACGCTTTATTTTACGTTTGTCACAAGTCATAGGAAACTTCGATCTCAACGCTCGTTAAAGATGGCTGCAAGGAATACCGTGTGGGGTTATACCGAGTGGTTTACGGACGGGGAGCGGTTTACGACTGCATTCTCACAGGAGAGCGGTACCGCGCCCGTGCGCGCGTAATCGGCTCACGGTGCATTTTCGAGCGTTCGCATTAGACGGGCGTAAAGTTCGCGGGCGAGTTTACGCGCGGATAGTTGCGAGCGCCCGCTCCGATCCACAGGCGGAAACTTATATATGCGCGAGCAGTATCATTAGCGGACGACGAGTTCGCTCGTAACGCAAAATCATTAGAAAATCCGACCGTTAATTTATTCAGCACTCGCTGTTATCGGAGCGAGGCAAGGAGACCGATGGATCAACGCGCACGATAACGATATAAAGTCAGTAATGAAGTCAGCCGCTGAAATATGGGTTGTTCTTCACACATATATACACGCACACACACCGAGCGCGCGTTCTATGCGCGTGTGAAAGCCGCCGAATAAAAGACAATGTCAGAACGTTAATCCCTTATCGCAAATGAAATGGTTATTGCATTATTATCCACGTGATTGTATGAGATCGATTATTGAAAATATCGTGTACATGTTATATATATATATATATTAAACGCCGGTATTTTACAGATGAATAGTAGAAAATTTTTTCAATTTATTTACACGTTTAATTTTCTACAATCGCGAGGAGTTTGCGAAACGAAATTCAAATAAGTACCCAACAAGAACACAGAGTTGTCTGTTTTGATTAAAATCACATGATTGAAATAAAATTCAAACAAATTAAACAAGTGTGCGAATTTGCACGGCCATATTATTTCCAAATGACTTTAGTCGGCGGAATTAAAACGCGCCGGCCCAATATCGACGAGAACGGGACTCGAGCGACGCGCGTTTTTCGTTTCGGCTCGCCGTGTCGCGCATTACGCGGCGAAATAATTCATAAAATCGCGTGAGCGAATTAAGCGGAGGCTTGGGGGATCGATGCTCGCGGCGCCGGTGACCGTTCGTCATCGAAACGAGTGCGCGATGCTCCGGCGCGACCGCCGGGTGAATAATTCGAGTCCATATACAGAGAGATGAAAGTGCATGTTCGAAAAATTGCGTGGGATTAAGAGATACAAGAAGTATAAGCCGTGATAATGCCGAATAGTAGACGGAATTAATGTCACGACATAAAATGTCTCATCGGAATATGATATTTCGTTTGGGATTCGCGGCATGTGTGCTTTGCACGTTGAGTAAATTTAAATTTTTCAAAAAAAAACACACCTTCGTCAGAAGATTATTACAAATATAATTTGTACATTCAGGAATATACATTAAAACGCGTTGTGCGAAACACATTGCGTCCTGAGAAATATACGACGCTATTAACGACGTTTAGAGCGTACGGCGACATCGGGAATAAATTTTTCCGACCGAAACGATGAATTCTGCGAACACGGAATCGTTAGCGCACACGCGCGACCGACGACTCGGTATCGGCAACAAAGTCTCACCACTGCGTGTGTGTGTGTTGACTGCGAAGTTACATCGTCGGAAACACCTATACTAAATCGCCGAGAGATACGATCGCGTAATTCGTGTTGACTTTTCAATTTTTTAGTGCGTGGGCCGAAGGCTCCTTCTCTTTCTCTCGAGCGCGCGCGCGTCGAGCGCGAATCGGGTTCCATTAGCGCGATTACCGCGATTCATATCGAGATTCGGTCGCGGCCGATCGTCGTCGTGCCGCCTCGGAAATAATTTATGCGACCGCGCCGAGAACGGAGAAGATCTCTCTTTTTCTTCTCTCCTCGGTGCATCCCCTCTCGGACGTACGTTTTACTTTTATTCTGCCGTGGAGTCACGGACGCGCCAAGGCGAAGCAACTCTTTTGCGATTTAATTAGCGCGCGGATTAAGCACCGGCGTACCGATGTACACCTCGCCGCGGCAGAAAAAGCCGTCTGCGAGGACGATCCTGGCGCGATCCGCTTGAATTATGCGCGCAGTCTTTTTCGTCCGTTCGCGCGCTGCGGTTTCCGCGCGCGGCGACTCTCCTCCTTCTTCTTCTTCTTCTTCTTCTACGCGTCTTCGCGCCCTGTGAAATCCACACGTGACACCGTTAGTGTCATCTCGCGCGTAAACCGAAATAAAAGTGCGGCACGTGAACGCGAGTCTATAAACCAGCGTATTGTCTCACGAAACATAACACGCGCGTGTGCATAGAATCGTCGCAACAACGTATGATTATTCGTTTATGCAAATTCTTCGCGCCATATCATATCGCGAGTTGAGTTTTTTGTTTAGATATTTCACTCGTAAAATAAATAAACAAACACGCAAATGCAATCGGATAGAAGACGTCCGTAATTGTACAAAGGTTGCGGAGTGGAGTCAACGCGGTGGAAGGAGTTTTGCTTTTAACAATTTTGTATGCAAATTTCTGTGACACGCGGCTTTGACGCAAAGCGCACTCTTCCTCCCCTCCCGCAACGTGTGGTCCCCAATTTTAAAGCTCTACGTCGCTCGGGAATTAAAGCCGGCGGTTTCGCGTTCGCCCCCCCCCCCCCCCCCCC
>QVOB01010344.1:0-11388 GCA_014839585.1 Pseudomyrmex concolor | reverse complement strand
GCGAGTATTTAATTAATTTATGCGCGGTTTGTGTATTGCATATGCTCAACGCAACTTGTAACAAACGAAGATACTAGGCATAGCGCAAGTTCGGCATGATTCCTTTGAAGTGATCGATTCCATGCCGGATTTCTGTTTTGATGTAATAGTAATGTCCCGAGTGATTTGCGCGATATGTTCGTTATCAAAGGTGCGTTAAGAACACACTGGTGCGTTTCATAACAATTATGAGACGTATTCTAGTTTGCAAGTTTAGATATAATTATGCGATTAAATTTCTTTCGAATCGCAGATCAAGACGCTTTTAATAAAAATGCATCAATATTGTCTGTCCCCGAAGTCGAATGAGGAAACTAAAATACAAAATTCTCATGCGTTGTACGGACGAAAGTTCAACTTCATTTATGCGAGTGAGTTTAGATCAAATGCACTAGTAATGCAACGCATATGTAAATAATAATATTGTAGTTCCTGCAGATATAAGAAGAATATATGTTTGTGTACTTTTTTGAATACTTGTAAGATGCACAAGATATACGTGGATAAATAACGAAAATCTACTGGAAAATCTGACGTTTCTTTTATTTATTTGCAAATTAGGCTTCATAATCAGCTGTGGAGTTATTTCCATGGGCACAACATTTATGGCTAAATTCATCCACGCGGAATCTGACAAAAACGACACACACTCGAGTCAACGAAAAGGTCCTCCACCGGGATTATTTTATCGTGTCAATTACCACGTCGACGTGGACACGTACTTCGTACCGATTTTCATACACCTGACCGCATATCACACGTCTCTTGTAATTGGGACATGTGTATTGGACGGTTTCTATATAATGCTAATCGAACATTGCCGCGGTCGGTTCGAGGCCATGAGGTAAGTCTGACGATAAATTCTGTCGATTAGTGAAACAGAAGCTCGAGATTACATGCGAGTTCGAAGTACAAGTGCACATTCAACGCTAGCAATAAACGGCTCGTTAGTAAAAATCAACGCGGTGATATGATTCTTTTTTTATGTTTTATAAATCCTTGATTGATGAGCTTCAGATACAGGCTAGAAAATGCGTTTGAAAACGAAAGTAACAGCAAGAGTTTGCTTGTAAGAACATCCACGAAGGATAAATGTTATTTAAACATTGTGTACAGCGTTCGTAGACACACAGAGGCGATGCAGTGAGTACATGCTCATGTGCTAACACAAAGATTTATTTACTTTGCAAACAAACACAATATAGATAAATTAATAATTCTGCGAACAGATTTGTCGGCATTATAAAATCGGTGTACAATGTACCTATGTTCATACACCTAGCAACTAGCATATTAGCTTTGAGCATCCTGGAATATCAGGTAGACATACATGACAAAATTTTCTACACAAGTGCAAGACGCTTTTCGATACACATCAACATAATTTTTATTTTGCGTATTATATAAAAAAGTATATATATATTAAGTTATCCGTAATTAAAAACAATATATCTGTGAGATAAGTGTGCTAAATTATTAATTTAATATTATCTTTATATAATATATTTTGATGTTTTTTATCTTATTTCCAGATAGTAAGAGGTACTGAAGGTGGTCTCATTGTACATCAAGCTACTTATTTTAGCGCACTCATGTTCAATGTGTTCTTTGAAAATTGGCAAGGTCAGAAAATCATAAATTCCAGTGAGAAAATTTTCGTATCAGCGTACGTTTCATATATACAGTCTCAACAGCGTATGTGAGAATTTGCGCAAAATATTTGCCGACTTACAAGAACTGAAACAAAGTCGTCAAGTATAAATAAATATACGCAAAAAAAAATTTGAGCTTGCTCGTGCAAAATTTGCAGATACTACTCCAAATGGTACAATATGTCACTAGCGACAAGAAAGCTCCTCTTAATGATTATGATAAGAAGCAAACAATCGTTGGCATTCACTGCTGGTAAATTAGTCGTATTGTCATATGTAACTTTTAATGCAGTAAGTACATATAATTAATTTATATAAATTATTATTATTATTAATTGTTTTATTTTTACATATTCTATTGTGTACCACTTTTCTATTAAAATAATATTTTTGTTTAAGATAGTTCGTTCAACGTTGTCATACTTCATGCTGTTACGATCTTTGTAAGAAAAATTGGTGGGATCGTAAACTAAAATGTAGTCGATGATACATGTGACATATTTGATATTTACATGAAAATTCATTTTGTCACTTTAGTTGAATGTTATTTCTCTTACATATAAAAATAGAATAGACTAAACGCTTAAAAAATAATTAAGTCGTATTATATTAAATCGTCGTCATACCATCTAGTGACACATAGACTCCAACAATTGCTGGTGTAACAGACAAATTTTCTTCTTTTTGATAAAGTGGAAAATTATCTACATCAAAGTAATTCAATTGCAACTATTACCTACTTACTAATAATAGATCTCCAGAAACTACAACGTTCACTGCATCGAACAGAGAACGGTGAAATAAGAGAACGACGTTCGTACGACCTTAAAAATGCATAAAAGTGCTTCAGCAGTGTGAGATATTGACAAAATTTTACATAAGCAATGAAAAATTTTCTTACTGCGGAAAAGTTTTGCAGATTCAAGGTGTACAGCTTGCCCGCGGTTATTTTAATTGGCACGTAACTTCTCAACAACATGAGGTTGATCACTTTCCGCACGCTCAGCGAAGACTGATACCACCTACCGTCGGTTCTGAAAGACCAATATGGTGTTTTTTTCGTTAAAGATATCGTCCATTTTGTTTAGATAACATCTTTCACAAATCTTTATTTAGACATAAGCATGTTTTAAGTGAACTATAATTTTCTTAACTATCAAGTAAACTATTTAATAATCTAAAGAACAGTTAATTTTTTTTAAAGAATATAACAATATGTCGAAACATTTCATGAAGTGCCACTTGCAGTACTTACGTATATGCGAAAATTTTATCGGTATAGTCCGATAGCTGTTGGCCCGGCCAGCTTTCGAGGAAGAGAACGGAAAATAAGGTAATAGTAAACGACACAAATCGAAAAGCTTCTTTTAGGTCGCTCAACTTGACCACCGCCTAATCGTATAAATCGTAGATGTGAAATCTTTGTTACAATTGCATGCATAATAAAGAGACATTTTCTATCTCTGAGTAATAATAATTTTTAAGTAGTTACTGTAAAGCTCTAGTGTTTGGAAGATAAAATTTTAAAAAAGATATTAATTTAGAAAAAAAACATAGAAGCTCTAGTAATTGTATTTATAAATTGTAAGCTTCTTCTCTTGCTTCAACACTAACCTGGAATATCGTAAAAGTCATGCCCATCATATTGAAACCTAGTTGAAAAAAATACGACGTCGTGTTCGCATTCTCAAGACGCTTGGCGTATCTTGATGTGACCGAGAAGAAAAAGTTTGTATAAATTTCATTAATAAAATTTTTACGATGAACTATAAAAATTGTATATTAAATATTATTATTTATATACTAACTCTATTATGTGATTGTGCATGATCACGCAGTTCTTGACATGCCGGTACGACGCGTCTTCTTCTTTGCGCGGCTGTAATTCTATGTCTAAGGTGTCAGCCGCGACAATCCGTGCTAGCCGATATCTAAAAAACGCTCGTTAATGAACGTATCTCAGGCGTAATCTCGTTCGAAGATGTTAACGCTCACACAATGAAACAATTTCAGTAATTTATTTTTTAGAAACATTTTTTTTTTAAATAATTGTTTTTTATTAAAAAACGTTCTATCTTAGTCTCGTAATCATTGTGTGTTTACGATAAAATGTCGTATGGATGATATGAATTTGGGCACGCGTATTAATAAAATTTCGTATGAGACCACAATGACACATTTATTACACAATATCTTCTTCCTCACGTTTAACAACACTCAACTTACACGATTGTGTACAATTTTTACGCAGCAACAATTTATAGAAATGTAAGAAAAAACGTACATAAGATGTTAACATTTAACCGACCGGCTTAATAGATTTCTCGTCGATAAAGGCCGGCAGCAAAAAGCCGATTGATAGACTCTCGATCGCTGCTTGACATCTAGGCGACCGATCGTTTAAGTGTTTAGTATAGATCGGGATATCGACGATGTTTTTCGCAAACAAAAATAATATATAAAATTTCGCGTCGCGAATATATGAGGTGCGGTTTGAGAATGAAAATGCTGTTAGGTCTTACGAAGTGCCATTATTGCGGAGCGTTACCCCAGGATTTCGCACATCGCGCACTCGTGCTGAATGTGAAACACCAACATCGAGTCGATCGCCACGACGATCGTGACGAACCCGAGGGTGCCGATGTACGAATGCACTAGCAACGGATAATAATACTTCTGCGTGTCGAGCAAATATTCCGTGCGAAACATGTGAGGTCTACCCTCCGAAACGTTGTACATCCCCAGGTAGCTGGCCGTGTTTATTATCACCGGTATGACAAGAAAGGGAGTCATCGAGCCGTACAAGGAGACTGTAAATGATGTATCAGTCACAGGTCGTTCAGTCGTGATGTTTTTTTTTACCGTAAATTGAGAGCTTTTCTTTTTGCTTGACGATATTTGACCCACATATTTGCTTGCGAAATCTTGAAAAAAAAAGCTAATAAATATCTTCTGTATTTTACCTGCGTAAGCGATCGTGACTTTTCGTCCCATCGCGTAGTTTCGACAAAGGATATCGCACTCGTGACTGAGCTTCGAGTAAATATCCCAATCCTCCGTCATCGTGAGGGTAAGCCTCCTCATCTGCGTTCACGAGTGAGCTGTGCTCATTAAAACATCGTACGACAAAGATGAGACGTTTTTTTAATTCACGGAAGAAAACGAACATACCTGCTCGTAATTGTACGTATAATTAACGTGCTTGCAGATGCACATTAGACTAATTACGAAAGGTGACGAGCTTTCCATAAACGCGTCGATATCACCCGCGAACCAAGCGGTGATCATCCCGCCGCCCTGTTAATATTCTCTCTCAAGTTTTTGTGCGCGAGATAAATCATTCACTTCACCATATTTGGAAAAAAATTTAAGAATTTACCTGAAGAACCGCCTGAGAAAAAACCGCGGGCACGAAGACGATCTGAATGAGAAATCTCTCCCAGCTATCCTGGTACGGCCACTGACCGATGAGACACATGAGAAACTGATTGATACGCATGTATTGGCCCTGAACAATGTCCATCTTCGCTGTTCCGCGGCGGATATTGCACTGCCGCCTGCGAGCAAGCGGAAGGAGCGCGGGACAAATTTGCTGACCTCGTTACGAATTCCGTTTGCGTACGGCACGTAATAGAGAAAAATTACACCCCACGCGCGGAATCTGTTTCGCGAATACGTTTAAGTTATTCGCGAAAAGAAGACAAATTTATACAACATGCTATATACGCGATATATATCTTTTTTACAGACGAGTCTACATACGAGAAGTTAAATCGCCGCTTTTGCGGAAAGTTAAAAGTGCGAGACGTCGCTAGAACTTTGCGATCGTTTCTCGTAAAGCAAAGCACTCGACATAAATTTTATTGCAATTCGCTCATCTTCGTAATATCCGTTCCAGGACTCGCTTTGCTTTTTGTTTCGTACATACTTCCGTGGAAAACGTGCTTTACACGATAATGGTTTCTACATGCGGCGGTTGTCGAATTGCAAAGCAATAACTCTGTACGTAATGCGTGTCGGACGTCGACAGAAACATTTGCAGCTCTCGCGATCAGTTGTGCGCGAGTTGATGCGAGTATAAGAAAGACGTGCGAGATAAGTGATGTCGTGTTAAATGTAGATAAACCACGAGACGTCTAAAATGTTTAATTTGCATCTCATTTATGTATATAAAATATTCAATTTACTCTCTCATAAAATGTAAAAAAATCCATCGTAAAAAAAAAACATTTTGTAATTGCATATTATTAAAAAAACAATATTTTTCCGATAACGTTGTGACTGTAACGACATTAGTTGTATATAATTTGCATATATATAATTTTATTTTTAATATCTATTTTTTTTTTTTTTTATAAAAGTACACTTTTAGTTAAAAGTAATAACTGCAGCGACTGTTTTCCATTTCAGACGTAAATCTCGAGCTGACGCGGTTGCTGTTCGATGTCGAATCGTTTCATCGCATTTGGAATTCATTATTGCGCCGAGCGTAGGAAGGTGAAGTACGACACAGCGGTCTTCACAATCTTAAAACAAAAACAAAAACAAAAAAAAAATCGTCGTATTGTAAGCAAAGTATCGCGCCAATAATCTGGTCGATCGACCGCAATTCTGAAGCACATTATCTTACCGTAGCAAACGTTTCCATGCACAACACGAACATACCGCCGGCTGTTAGCACACACGGCGGTTGCGTTTTCATCATCATAAAAAGAACGAGCTTCCTCGTTCTGGGCGAGGCGTCGTACCAGTTTAAATTTATTCTGCAATTCGTCGAATTTAGAAATGCTTTTCCAAAATTTGTTTGAGATATTGTCTTTTCTCAATTTGTTTGTAATTTGATTCCCTACTTTATCAAATCTATATAAAAATTATTATTGTTTTTTTCTGCTACAATCAGATAACTTTACTTTCGACTCCGGTGATTGACTGATATTTTTTAAAACGCACGCTGAGATACGTACAGATTAGTGTGAAGATATCCGCTATAATCCATTAATCTCTGAGCGTTCATACATTCGAAGCACAGATGAAACAATAACGCCCACGACACGGCTACTAGTCTAAGAAGCTCAGACATATTGTTTAATTTTGTTACAATCTAAATAATATATATATTTTTTTAATTAATAGATAGTCACATTTACATGATCACATTTAGTAAAAAAAATCGCTTATTTGCTTTTTTAACGTAAATTCTGGTTTTGCCAAAATTATTCTGTGTCATATTTTATTATTGTCGAATTAGATGATATATCTCTTTTCGTCTCGCGTAATTATCGACGATGTATATATTACATCACACAAGAACAAAAAACGCACATACCCCAACACTCGTGACGCTTATGCCGATCATGTTGAGCCCGGCGTGGAACAGAAAGTGGTTCGAATAAGCAAGTTCCATGAAACGGGCAAACCTTGATTAAAAAATAATAATTGCGAGAAAGCGTCAAAAGTTAGGCAAGCAGAATTTTGACGCCTAAAAGTTCCCTTTGTGTTTTTTTTTTTTGTTTTGTTTTAAAATATACTATACGCGAAGACACCAACCTCACAGCTGCTCGGTGGTCGTAAATGCATTGCACCATATTTCGATACGGCTTATCCTTCACAACAGGAGGATTGGCATCTCCGGGCACGTGTTCCTCTTGTATCGCTCGTTCTATTCGCGAGCTTTTAAGAAGAAAACGATATTAATTTTTTAAAGAGATATTTTTTATATGAGTCAAAAAGAACACTAATACTCACCCGGTTATGATAAACAATCCGCAAACGTGCTGCACAAATATCACGAATATCGCGTCACACGCGACGATGGACGTCACGCAGATCATAACGGTTAAGTATCCGTGAATCAAGATCGGATAGTAATATTTGTCGATGTCGACGTAATATTCGACTCTGTGCAACAGCGGCCGGGTTGTCGTCGTCGCGTTGGCGACTCCGAGAATCAACGATTGGAGAGGCATCAACATAAATACTCCCGTTAACGTGAATATAACACCTAAAATAGAAGTGTCAGGAGGACACAAAGCACTTTCGACAAATTACATGTAAAAAAAAAGCAATTTAAATCTTTCTTGAGCCGGGACTCACAAACGTAAATGGTCGAAAATTTTCTACCGTGATCCGCGTACTTTTCGAGAATTTCTTTGTCTTTGGAATCTCGCAGCAAATAAAAATCGTTTCTTACTCGATCGAACAACGCCTTTATCTGTAAATTTATCGCGCGCGAAACAAGTTAATAAATAAAACATCTGACGGATATTTAGAGACAAGAAGTATGCGAAGCAAATCGAGTGAGTACACACACGCACATGTGAAAATCGCAAACAGCAAGAGCAAAAAATACTCGCACTCACCTCACTCGCGGACAGCATGGAATTCATTATTTTCGACATACCTGACACATCGACCATTATCGGAATGAGACACTCGATCACGACGTCCATGTCGTGGATATACGCGTACATGCCACATATCTTGAATCGAGGTAATTATTATATTACATGTATAATAATTACGCGCGTGCGAGAGAGATAATACACAGTAAGTTCGGTTATATATATACATATACTCGTATATGTACATTTCGCTATCTCTCTCTGTCTCTCTTCCTCTTCCTCGCAGCTTTCGCTACCAAGCTACGTGGGATTCATTTCTCCAAAATACGCGAGCACACCTATGATCGACCTACCGCCCTACCTTGGTGAAACATTGCGTACAGGCTATAGTCACTATCACGACGACTATAATGTGACATGTCCTAGGCGATTGATAGGGCCACAGGCCGATTGACGACAGCAGAATTTTATTGACTCTGTAGTTCCGCCCGTCGAAGAAGTCCATTTTGCTCGCGTTGTCGTTCGAACACTGGAGATAGCGTCGTCCCTACGCACACACACTTCGATCCCTACCACGATGCGATGATATCTTACAATATTAACGATTCTTTCTGCAACTCTCTTACTTTTCGCAATCCGAAGTTAATTAGATCGTAGCTCATAGCCGATGCAAATTATTGAAAATTTTTGTAATAGATATACTTACAGCGCGAATTCTCGGAAAAAAGCGTGACTAAAGCATGGATCCCTGAAAACTTAGCTAAAAATGTAAATCCAGGACTTTGATGTACTATGCAAAACGAAAAGAATTTTCCGCAACTGTTGTCCCGCCATTATCCGTCATTTTGATCAATTTTCAGAAGGGAAATTCTTTTTCCTTGATGTTGCCTTGTTTTTTGCAGGCGCTCTCTTTTAGTACGCAGCTGAGGAGAACAACATAACAACAATGTGTCTACTAACATGTGACGGCGATACGCGTTTCCAGAAAATCTCGCAAGTTCCACGTCGCAAGATTTCCACGAAGTTCAAAAGAACATAAGTATCGGAGCGTCAAATATGAAGATCATTACGGTATTTATGATAATTGTCACTTGTTGACAGAGATGTTTTCGTGATTATTAGTTATATCGACGTGAAAATTACAAGCAATTTCGAAGCGTAAAACCAATTTTAAATATATAAATCACTTTATAAATCCTTCTGTGAGCAAATGGAAATTTAACAAATACAATTTTAAATACAAACCAAAAAGTTCGTAGAACGAGCTTTCAGGATTTTGCCACGTGCGATACCATATGGCACTCGGGAACACGATTCGTTTTCGAGAGCGGCCAAGTGTCGAAACTGAAAACAGCGAAGAGTCGATCTATCACATGCTCGTCATGACCGCTCCACCCCTCGGACGAAATTTCCAATTGGACGCGAAATTAAATACAGGCTGACGAAAAGCTAATAATCGCATGACGAGGGTACTGTCAATCCCGACTGCGGTCAAGCATTTCCAAAATATCCGCATAAAACAACTTGGGTGTCATATTTTATTTGAGGAAAAAAGCTCGCTGAGGACAAATTTTTTACTCGTCAAGTCGAACGTGTTTAAATACCCGTTAATCGTTATAGTATCGATTGCACTGTACTTTGCTCACCCAAGGTTGGCAAGGTGTGTCTTTCCTCTCGAATGCGTTTTCCTTCTCCCTTCTGGAACTTCTTTATCACGTGATCTTCCGTCTTACGTTCTTCCACCAGCACGTTACACCTTCCCTCGAGGGAAGGTATATATACATCGCGATTCTCACACAGTACAAGATTATTAAAAACCCTTTTATCAGCGGCATCTACGAAGAGGCATACACGAAACGACAGCGTCGACTTTCACTCGACGTTATTTTTACTCGCAATAAGAAACCGACGCATGTAATCGCTTTTGGTAAACTCTGTGTGTAACCAAAATTTCTTAATCTTCTAATTCGTAAGTTCTGAAAAATCTTTGCAAGTTTGTCTGATCCCATCTTACGCGGTGAGTTTTTAAAGATCGGACGCAATCTCTCTCGGGGTCTTCCTTCCGGCGCCACGCGCATCTTTATCCTGAGATCTCCCGCCCTCGGCCGCCGACACCTTGCGGCCACTCTCCTCTCGTTGTATGCGCTCGTAGACGACTGCCACGCGCGCGCCCGTTTTCTGTTCCGTTCCGAGGGGTGGATCCCCGCGGGAGATGGATATCGCTAATTGTCTCAAGGCGAATGGCCCGTAGTGGTAGTAGCACGCGACCGTTGTATCCTGCTACCTTTTCTGCCTCTCTCTCTCTCTCTCTCTCTCTTCTTCCGTTCGGCGTATTATCTTCTGTCGGCGCGTACCGATTCTCTTCATCTACACGGTGTCCGCGCTCGATCGCGGATCGATGCCGATCGATATCGCGCGGGAAAAAGTTCGAGCGCGTTTTCCGCCAAAGTGCCACAGCAAAATGTTTCCGTTCTCTGTCAAAAAATCGCGCGAAGCTAATGCGATTCGGAGTAGACGCGATTTTTTTTTCAAATTCGAATATTCGGACGAATGAAACATCCTGTATGTGTATCTTTTTTACATCTCGGTCGTTCACATTATCTTGACGACTTTCGGAATTTAAAAGTCGCTCGTTTCTATCAACGCGTTTCTCTTTCGTCTCGTACTCGTCGTCTTTTTTTTTTTAACACACCGTCAGTGATACATCGAGAAATTCGATTCGAGCCGATAGGTTTTCGTATCGCTGCAGCCACATTTATCAGAAACAACTTGTAGCACTTATCTCTTTATTATTAGATTCATCGCAATTAATAATATCTCTTTTATCAGTTTATAAACTAACTTTCTTTACTTTGTTTGTTATTCCTTTATTTTATTCAATCTGTACTATTTTTTGTACTATTTTCTGTATTATCCATCATTGTTAATCTGGTTAGACTTAGAACAGCTTTCAAACTGCTGTCTCGTCTTTTAAAGAGCACTTTGTAATTAACTTTCAATTCATTATTTGTAATTTTCATTCTTTTTAATAAAGATTATTAACAATTAGTAATAAAAGTAATAAAAAATAAGTTGGGGGAGTATTCGAGGTCCTTCATATACATGTGATGCAAATCCAGCATCCTATGTGAAGGAAAAAAATTATTTTGCACGTATTTATACGTGTACATATATATATGTATATATATGTATATATAAGCACATTCTCTGCACAACATCCTGCAAACGGCTCTTTATGACCGAACTATTTCATTTCTTAATTTAAAGATATTATTATTATTATTATTATTGTAGTGCAATCGACAACAAAGACATTCTACATAATCCCCATTTGATATCGCTTTAAATCTTGCCAA
>QVOB01010343.1:0-24260 GCA_014839585.1 Pseudomyrmex concolor | reverse complement strand
GAATACTTCGATACGATAGAATCGCTATCTTCACTATCAGATTCATTTTCTTCAGCAGAAATCCATGTTTTCGTTCTAACAGAAGCACCATTCTATATACATGTTGCATATATCATCGTCAATGGTTGAAGCTATGGTTTACGACGACGATTGCGGGTCAATTTCTCACTCTGTTGTTCTTCCTGTACCTGCGTCCTCCACGGCTATCCGGCTGAGTCCCTGGATTACGGGTTTCATGCCGTTATGGCAGGCACAGGAATAAGCCAACTTTCGGGTATCGAAAACCCGAAACTCCGGCGGCTGGTCAGGTTGAGAAAGCGGGCCCGCAGTCATCGTCATCAAGCAACACTGTTCTGCATTAGTTGGCAACTTGGCTAATGTAGATTTTAATGCTACAAGAAGACGAACTCGACGAAATGTTTATGGCTTGAATCAAAAGATTATATGGGTTCTGAGCTCAGATTATGGTATGTTTTTTGAGGTTATGGCGAAATCTCGATCCTATATTAGGTGAAGTAAAAAGTTCTGAGCGTTTTCCGCTAGATATCTTTAGCGGAAAACGCTCAGAACTTTTTACTTCACCTAATAATAAACATGGTCCGATCCCCAGGCCAAAGAAATTTTTTTTTTGTGTGGCTGTGTAATTAAATTTATTATAAAGTTACTTGAATTTTTTGCGAAGAGTAATCTGACAGTAAAGTCTGTTTTTTGCTTTATGTGTGTATTATAAAATATCTTTCTCTGTCCATCTTATGTATCTTCGATGTATTTGAGTCGCTTTCGACACATATTTTGCGAAATTGCTTCGGCTGGTTAAACGCGGTTTATTGCGGCGTAGGCGCGAAACGAATAATAATAATAAAATAAGCTGTGGTCGCGAACAACATGGTAGAAAGGCGCGCGTAAATTTGTCGCGTTTAACGGTCCGTAAATCTGCGAGGGCATCGGAAAACGGCGGACACCTACGTGCTATAATTTTTGTGCGTAACAAACACAAATATACACACACACACACGTGCGCGTGCGCAGGGAAAATCCCTCGTCTGTAAATAATGCAAACGAACGAGCGAGCGCATAAAAGCGCGTGTCGCGACATCGGCGCCTCGTATGTTTTAATTCCGACGATTGCGCGAAAGATTTCCCCTCCGCCGTTATACACGACATTTATTGATATTTATGTCAGTTCTCGGCGAGACGTCTCTCGAGACGCTCTTCTATTACGTTTCTGTATCTTTCGCTGATCTGCCAAAAATAAGTTGATTTCTAAATAACTCGCTGAAATCTTAATTGAAAAATGAAATTATCAAAAGAAAGAAAATTCGCACGTTCCTTCTTTTAATCTTTGAAGTTATCACTCTTTTCGCTTATAACAAATAATCTGTTTATAAACCAGTAATGTTTATAAACGAGAATTTCACCACGTAACATACTTCATCGACATCTACGAAGAACGAAAGAGAAAACTTGGAAAATATCATTAAGATCACAACGATTTGTCTATTAATCTTATCCGTTCCTGTCGCTAGCTTGATCAAGAGATACCAATCGCGAAGATTGTTCGTTACTCGACGCGTATCCTATTTCCAGTCGCGTGAACGAACATCGCGGAGTCCTTCGGTGTGGTCCGTCAGGTTGAAGCCAGACTAACCGGCTAGCCTCGAGCCTCGAGGCCGCAAACGAGCCGTGAGGAAGAACGGCGGAAAAGAGACGTCGTCTAGAAAAGCAAAAGAGAGAAAGACGCACACACCAAGTCTTTCTCCGAGGGAGTGCCGAAGGGTGGGAGGAGGGTGAGAGCGCGGAAAGGTTTCGCAGAGCGAGGAAAAGAGATTAACATAGAGATGAGATTGTCTTGAGTCTTTTCCGCGAGAGTTATGTTCTCATGATCCTCGTCGACGTCCCCTCGTCTCATCTACCCAATGTGTACAATCGCGCATGTAGAAAAGGTTGCTTCAATTTTATTTCAATGGCAAACAAGCACCGCGAGTTCAAATCTCATAAACAATAGAAAATTTCAGAGCTTTTAGCATTTAAAACTCTGTGGCTATGTACACAACAAAGGGGGCAAAAGTTTCGCAATTTAGTTAATCACAAATATATTTCAGTTGGTACGTGTAGTTTATTTTAAAGTTTATAATTATCGAGATGTTTTGAGTTCCCTGTTTAATATTAATGTCAAAAAGTTGAAAAAAAAAACTTACAAAAGCTTTATCGTGGAAATCGGTCTAAAATGATTCAAAAGGAGCAAGTGTGGTGGAAATTATGCAGTGGTGGTGGAACATCCTGTGTATTACTTTGGAGAAACGCAACCTATGTACTATACGAACGTACTTCGGAACATGCTATAATGTATATAGAAACGAAGCGCATATATAACGTAGCTTGCATTACGTTGCATAAACCGTTAGCTCATGAAGCGTCCGTCATATTTCTCTCATCGCGGGGTTGTATTTAGGTGGAGCTGACTTGAAGGGTTGTGAAACAATCTTCATAAGTGCAGGATGATCGAAAAACTTTTGCAAATTAGACTTGCATTAAATAACAGATGTACATAAATTTACATAATGTATTCATAAAAAAAGAAAGAAAGAGAGAAAGAGTGCGCTGAATAAATTAAAATGGATAAAATAACTTATAATATTTGTCTGTAGTTTGTTTATTATTTTATAACAGACAGGTGAAATGTAATAATAATTAATTGTGATAATAATTAATTGACAGAATTTATAATGTTATTTTTAATTTTTGTATATTTCATTCCTTATATATACGTATGAAAGTCTATCATTACGCGCGGATGATAATTGTAATATTCAACAAAATTTATTTTACATGTGTGGCGAGGAAGAGTATTAATTGTTTAAATAATTGTTAATTACGTTACGAGCTCCACACGTGTCAGTCAACAGAAAATTCTGTAAAATATGTAACTCGAAGCGCAGTGGTAATTCTAATAATTTGTAATTCAAAGTTATGTATTACCAAAACCGTAAATTAATCCTCTCTGTCAACTATATGATTTTATAACATACGTATGAATAATATTTACGTAATATTAACTTGATAATCAATCTTTTTTTGTCAGTTGACTTCGTGCGCCGTTTAACATAAGCGATAATTTTTATTTTGCATACTTGTCTCATTCGGTTAGTTTATTTTCACGTTTTTTCAAATCTTTTGTAAAACTCGCCATTAGTAGAAAGAAAATGTGTCTCAGATATTCATTTCAATTTTGAACGAGTTTTGTAAAATAACACAAATTTTCTACCTGATTCAATTTTTACACGGCGCTCTCCAATTCCCTCCTCTTTCTCCCGGTTCATTTTCGACGCGTGCTTACCCTCTTCCCTCTTCTTACCGAAGTTATCCGGAATGGTACACGCGCGATTGTATCACTGCTGATTGCATTACCGTTCTGTCGGCTGTTTGCAAACTGCAGCAATAACCTGCACTGTGGCGCATTAGCTATACACGCTCAACGACATACCGGTCCTCATCCCCTCTCTCCTTCTTACCGCTCTTTAGCTATCCTCAGCGTCTGTATTAGTAGGTCTCGTATCACTTAACCAAGAGATATGAGTCGAATGAGCGAAGCTAATGCTGAAATAATGTGACAACCAGTCGCTTGACTTGTTTTGCCGCTACCGTACACCGGAAACGGGCTACGTCACGCGCAAAGGTAAAACAACGTTCGTGCACTTTTTAATCAGATGTGTTTCAAGAAACGTGAGAAAGTATCTACTCTTTGAGTTGTGTAACGAAAGATCTCACGTTATTTGTGTACCTCGCAATCATTATTAAAGAGTTCTTTTTCGAGGCTGTTAT
Organism: Pseudomyrmex concolor; assembly: GCA_014839585.1. Lineage (NCBI taxonomy): Eukaryota > Metazoa > Arthropoda > Insecta > Hymenoptera > Formicidae > Pseudomyrmex > Pseudomyrmex concolor. The sequence continues at coordinate 20,438 of QVOB01010343.1, read as the reverse complement.
CGATATACGCGTTTGCGGAGAAAGCGTTTTTTATTAAGAGAAAAACTTTATTCAGACGGAAAATTGATAGTATTCTATATTTTTCCTCGGAAAGCGATTCTTATTCGCTGAGAATCGAGCGGAAAAAACGGAGAATTTTCCTTTGAAAATTATTCATACGTCATTTCGGTCGGAAGATTTCTTCCCTCGACACACACACTCTCTCTCTCTCTCTCTCTCTCTACCGTACGTTCGCTAATGACTGTATTTGCCCAATTACCGACACGGAGAGGCACTCGAACTCGTTATTTTGGCAGAAGACGGTGAACGGGATTAACACCGCTTCTCGCTCCGGTTTCCACGAGATTCTTAGTCACACTCATACACACATACACTCTCTCTCTCTCTCTCTTTCCACGTCTCTCGTGTCTATTTCTCTTTCTGCGGTGCGCTTGTTTGAATCGACCGCCGCACTCGAATCCCGCACGCTTCGATAAAAGTTTGTTACGTGTGTCTTCGGTGTCGCCGGGCGGGTTAATGTCCAATTAAAGGAGTTCCTCGTTAGCGCAGCGGGCGACGACGCATCGACGACGACGATGACGGCAAGTTCTCTTTTCCCGAGGCGTCCGTTGGTGTCTATTGACACTTGCATCTTGAACTGCTGGTAGTCAGAATTCTTCGTCCATGCCTCCCTCCGTCTTTTATGTGCGAATTAACGTCACCGCGAACGACTGGAATCGAATGTATTGAGGACGTTTCGAAAGCTTTTGCATATTCTGTCAAATAGCTTTTAATAATCCGCTTCACTCGCTTTCCTGAAAACCGATCTATTTTGGTGAGATTGCAAGTTTCAGAAAAACAAGAGAATTATTTAAAAACAATTAAGTTAACATTTCTTTGTATATCTACGTTTTTAAAGTTTATCGAGAAACACACAAGAAACTTTTTGAAGTGATTTATTAAGGTATAATAAGAATGATGTAATATAATCTCTCGCTATAATAAATTATAGTGAGAGATTGTGTGTGTAAAAAAGAAAAAGAAAACGGGAAAATTATAACAGGATCTTGACTATTCCGGAAATCTGGGAGATTAAAAGTTCAAGGAGTCCCTTTTATTCCCGTGATAAAAACATGATTAATCCCAAATACAATTCGCGGAAGTCAAGCCCGACGGAATTATTACCTGGGAGAGGAAAAGTCCGGGGTTATATTTCCCTCGGCGCTCGAAAACTTGCAGCCGACAACGTCGCGCGGATCAGAACGTCGTCGTGGCGCAATAATGCAATTATAATTATTAACGCGACGGCCGAAGTTTCAAGAGAATGAGAGAGGAGAGGTCGAATTCTCGCGTCAATTTCAATCTCTCGGAGAATCCCCCAAAGTGACTCCGCTTCTTCTTAATTTGAACAGAATAAAAAAGAAACCTTATTCTTGACTCGTGCATTTTAATGAAACCGTTAAATATGCCAACTCATAACGTGAAAGATGTTGACTCTTCGACGAGAGTTTTTGATAAAGAGAAAATTGCTCGCGCGGTATGCAATTGACATCTGGCACGAATGCTCGTCATGAGTAAACGTCGATGATTAAACTCAGAGTAAACCTCATAAATTGGCCGTGAGACAACTTCGTCTCTCGGAATCGAGCGCTCCCCGCCGCCTACTTATTCCCTCTGGAAGACTGCGCACTTCCGCGACGACGGTTTCCCGGCTCGTGCGCGTCGCGGAACTCGCGTTTTTGAAGCGATTACGAAGAACCGAAATTTCGCCTAGAACGAAACTGGATTAACGCGAAACTCCTCCGCAACGTTTTCAACGGCGTTTGAGGTTAGTTCCGGGGCTAATCTGATTACTTAACGTCGGAACTTAACAAGAGCGCCGACGAAGTTTCCTCGATGCTCTCCACTCTCTCTCTCTCTCTTTCTCTTTCTCCCTTCTCCCTCTCGCGCTTTTTCTCCCTCACTTTCTTCCTCTGCTTCTCCTCCTCCGCCTCTCCTCCCTCCCTTCGCTTTCTCTCGCGGGATTAAAATGACTTAATTTAAACTTCGTAACGCCGACACGCCGCGCAAAACGACAATCCGGCGATTTTATCCTTCGCAAAGTCACCCACCGCGCCTCCTGCGTTTAACGCAAGCTAATTCGGAGAGGTCTCCCCTCTGTATAAAACGGTATAAAGAGAATCCAACTCCGCGTGGCTGCATTTCTCAAAGTGATTACGAAATTCGTCCGCTTTTTCTGGAGAACGTTATTTGCTTTCTTTGATTCTTTCTACGGAGAAGCCGGAGAGAAATTCGCTCGCGCTTATAAAATGTCTCGTAATTAACATTCTTTATGTTCAATTTTACGGCGCATTCTATCTATTTTTATGACGCAACACGCTTTATTTCTTTTCGACAGCTAATACAAAATTATAGGAATACAATAATAACTATTAAAAAAAAAAACGCTAAAGCTCTATCAGTTTTATCTACAATTTGATCCGACGAATATTTCGTAAATTATCGTAAATGGCAGTGTCGCGCGATAATCATAATTTCCTCTCTCGGGAGGTTGAACAAGATGCGAGAAAAATACGCCAGGCCGGAGATAGTTCGTGTTGGAGGAAATGATAAATACCGGTGTGCGCGCGTACGTGACCGGGTCAGTCGGGGATTTTTCGGCAAATGCGAAGGGATGTCGCGTACGAACGACGACGAGGCTTTATCGTGACAAATGGCCGCGGGACGAAAATTTGCCTAATTAAAACGTAGCGCGGTCAACACAGGCGTGCACTCGCTGGCATACGGAAAAGGGATTAATCTGACTCCTCTCCCCCGCGCGCGTTAGCTACAGCGGAATTTAACCCTTATCCCGCAACCCGGGGTCAATCGAGTTTTTATTTTGACACAGCAAGGCAAAATGAAAAAAAGAGAACGGAAAAGAGCGGAAGAAATTAGCAGATTGAATTTACTCGTTTGTTTGTTAACTCCACGAATCGTTTATTTAAAGAATATCACACATTCATTTTTTATTCGCAATCTGTGTGATTTGCTCTCTACAAATTTTTCACAATTTCTTTTCTCAATTTTAAGCGCATTAAAAATAATATCCCACAATTACATTACTACACATAGCATAAATCAATGATTTTCTAATTAATTTTCTCATTTATTTTGTCATTTTTTACTTGATCTTTTGCAGTTTTATATAAGAAAATTGAAGAAAAAGTTGCTACTTCAAATAAAGTTGTAAATTGCTCTAAACAAAATAAATCATGTACCATAATAACCGCAAACACACGCCGTGTCTGTTTTGCCACGCTGGATCGTTTCTTTTACGTAACTCGATAGTTTCTCGAGGACTTCGACGACGGAGTCCAATCGGTAAGAACACCGTTCGATAAATCTCTCGGCAATTCCGACGCGCCGAAAAGAGCCAATCCCGTCCTCAACAGTCGATTCGCTCGGTCACTCGGAAAAAGCGTCCGACCACTTTGCGGTATCCTTCTTGGTTTACTCGTTTTCTTGCTCTTTCCTTTCTTCGTCTTCTACACCGCCCCCGTTCAAGTTCAAGGGTACAAACCGTGTTTAACACCGGGTGTGAACAATTTTCTCAGCTCGCGGCGACATCGATTTCTCGAATCACTCGCACTCTTATTCTCTCCGCACAGTTGTACAATTATTAGTTAAAAATATTGTATTTTTGGAGAATTTTTGAAATATGCAACAACAATTTTATAAATGCGTGCATACTTGTTTATCATTAATAAATACGATATCCGTGACTGCTGAATATCAATTTATTAAATATTATTGATTCTCTCTTTTTTCTTTCCTTATATCTCTATCTCTCACATTAATTTCATCTACAGCTTATAAAGAGTGTTTGAAGTGTTGTGCGTTTTGCGTCAATATAATTAAAACAACATGAGATATACGGAAAGAAAAAGTTTCGAAAATTTTTTCCGCGTTTTGACTTATTTAAAATAAAACCACTTTCTGTGTATTAACACAATTAACACAAAGTTGAACAATTAAAAAACTTTGTTTCTACTTGTGATTCATGATTTTGCTCCGGGAATTATCTTTCGCTTCATTTTCTCTTTCAAGTACAATACTTTCCATATTCGCTCGCTTACCTTTTAGTCGTTTCTTATTTCGCCTTAACCTCTGAATTTATCTTAATTAATGCCAAAACTTTATTTAACTAAAAAAGCACTTCATCAATTTGCCTCCGCCGGATAACCAAATGATTATTAGCGCGAGGATGGAATGTGCAAAAAATACGATTTTGCTTGCGATAGCTTCGTCTATATCTCGTCTATGTCTTTTGTCTATGTCCGCATCAACATCCACGCGCATCGCTGCGATTTGACTGCGCGTGTTCGCATAACGCGGACGCGAGAGCGACAGGGATTGGTCGAGAAGAACACATAGATAGCCCGGGAATTCTCCCCGGAAAGAACGAAATGCCCGGTCGACCGATGTGCACGCAGGAATGGGAATTAAATAAAAATCACGCGAACTGTAGATTTGGACCGCGCGCAGCCGGAAACGAGATGAGCCTCGCGCTCGCTCGCTCGCTCGCTCGGCTGATCCTTCGTTTCTCGTAGAGAGAGAGAGACCAAGAGAGAATAACCGCGGTGAGAGAAGGGTTTCTCGTCGCTCGCATTACGTCGACGTGGAGCATCGCCGAAGCCAAGTCGAGCCAAGAAAACGGAACGGAAGGAAAGCTGCATTTATTAAACTGAGCGCAGACGTACTATCCTCCAAACTACTTCCCTTCTCTTCTTTCCTTGCTGCTGCTTTTCACCCCGCGAAAACTACGGGCTCGCTCTGTAACTCCCTTCCTCCCCCATAACTTCTCCTCTTCCCCTCTCTTTCGTTTCTTTTCGTTCGTAATTCCCGGCCGTTACCTTCGTGGAATGAGGTCGGTATGTGTAAAATAGTGCCTCGATATCCTCTTCATCACCAAGTCGCTTCTTCCCTTCGCTTTCTTTCGGCTTTATTCTTTTTATCTCTCCCTCTATTCCACTTTCCTTACTTTTCTTCGAGTTTCTGTTGTCAGTTTCTTTTGCTCGAATATTTGTCGTACTTTTTTCTCTCTTTTCTCTCTTGTATTGCTTTTCTTTCGTCGTATTTATTTTTCTCTGACTTTCTTCTTGATTCCCTTACGTCTTTCCTCACCTACTTTTTTCTAGCTTTTTTTTTTGTCTTTATCGCATTTCCTTTTTTTTTCTTTTACTTCTCTCTGTGACTGTTTCACTTTTATTTCTTATTTCTGGAATCTCTGTACCCTTTTCCTGATTTACATTCTGTTTTTCTGAAACGGATCATATGTACAATACAGTAACCTGACTAAATAAAATATGAGAAATTCAACTCGCATATTCAAATTCAGTATTCACGTTTCACGCTCGCGAAGTATCGCATCATCGGTGAAGGCTGCCGGAAGTATCGATCGTCCGCCGATCGCAAATGACGAATATACGCCAGGCGTAGTACCCTCTCTTCCCTTCCTCCTCACTCCTCCTTGTTCCGTTCTCTAACCCTGTGATGTAGTACGGTGCCGCAGAGGGGGTGCGAGGGCGCGAGACAATTAATCAACCGGCACAATCGCGCGCACCTACTCGCGCGACTCGGTCGAGACCCGTGACTGATTCATTATGAGACCTTAATTAAGTCCCCGGACATTAGCATACCGACCGCGAACCTCATCCCGCACATTCCCTTATCTTGTCTCTCTCTCTCTCTCTCTCTCTCTGCTTTTCTGCATTTTTTCGGTATGTACAACATCTGATCTTTCAGGTCGCCACAAAGAATTCACAAACTCCCGATGTACTCGACAAGCAAACCTGACTTTGTTTGCACAATATTTATAAACAAAAATTAAAAACTTCTTGATACAAGGAAAAAGCTTATCGATAAATTTAAATCGAATTATTTAAGTTGTGAATTAAAAATAAATAATATCTGTTATAACATATAATATCTGTTTTAGGAAAAACTGTTTTTTATACATACTTCAATTGCGTGGAATTTTAGAAATTTTAGAATTATGTCTAAAATTACACATTTGTATACCATGAATAAAGATATATCAGAATTACAGAAAGAGAAAGGCTGAGAAAGGGTTAAAAAACGAGCTCGAGATAGTCGTTCGAAATGATGACGGTTTTATCTTATCACGCGCTGGATGCGACCGTACCCTTCCGGCATGGAAATTCTTTATTAAGTCTTTGATAAAAACGTGTCTACCATTTTAGGATCGCGGATACTAAAATTATCCAGGCGCGTTCTCACTTATTTTGCGTGAGCGGCACTAAAGTTTAATTACGATATCACAAAGCCGGTCAAATTTTATAGTCAAAATTCGATTTTGTTAATTACATCTCCGACAAAATTGGATACTGCAAATACGCGATCGAAATCTATTTCGCCCCGATACTTTGTCCAGAAATAATGCGTTTTAACCTCTTTTTTCGCGTTTTCTATTAATAGGTCGTTGTCAATAAAATTAATTATCGATGATTCTCATGATTTTTTTCAGCACGTTGAGGTGGAGGATGGAGGAACTGGAGACGCTGGAGAGCACGGAGTGCCCGGAGTGCCCTGGGCCACCCCCTGAATTCCGGTTGCCGCCGCCTCCCCGACCGCCCTTTCTTACCGAAGGCACCTTTTGCTCGGAATCGCCTCTCGCCGAGATCGAGGACTGTGTTGCCATTCCGGTAAGTTCACATCCTCAATAATGATTTTAACTTCTCGCAAGTTGAGTGAAGAAGTAATGTGGTATAATTAACATTATAAATTTTACGCAACAAAGCAAAAAGATCGTTTGTGTTTCCGTACCGCTAGTTTAGCCCTTTTTTTTTTTTTTTTTTTTTTTTTTTTATGTCGGGCGGACCGAACTATCTCGGTTTTGTCTCGCTTACTTTTAATGCGTCTTTTCCCGTGTCCTCGCGGTCGGAGGCCTGTGTACCTATTGAAAAAAAAAGCAAGTCTGCAGTTCTGCTGCTATGTTGGGACACACTTCCGACGCAAGCTGTAACTACTGTGTATAAATTTGCATATATTTACGCGCGCAATAAATCTGCTATTGTTATTTTGGATCGTATATCGAATGAATAGAACTTTTCTCCCTGCACAACAATATTCCTTCCTTTTTTTTTCTCTCGTCGTCTGAGAGAGAGCCGCCGGCGTTCAATAGTTCGATATGCACGCAGTCGGTGGCCCGTATTAATCTGCAAATCGCCTTTACTCTCGGCAGCTCTCGTCGAACAACGCGCGCGCTTGCTAATTCCCCGATGCAACTCGCTACTTTACGTACGTAACTAACTCCGTAATTCAGCCTTCTTTCGACGGCTTACATCGATCTTCCGCACGGTCGATGTACATACGTACGTGCTCTCGAAGTAGTGGCGGGCAATGCGAAGCGGAGTTATCGCTTTTGCCGTTTCTCGCTCGCTCGCTCGTCCTATTCGTTCGAAGAATATTTGCGCGCCGCGCATTCATGAGCGAGTACGCGAGAGCGTACGAAATTCGAAGATCGATGGCCGGAAGTTACTGCGAATAACTGCGGGCTTGAAAACTGCGAACTTCGCTGCGAGTTTTACGATTATTAAAATGCCGGCGAACAAAAAAATGGCGGAAAGTTCGAGAGAGTCAACCGCGAACGCTTAATACCGCGCGAAAAATTACCGCGCAAAGTGAATTGATCTCTCATACTTGCTCCATGTTTTTGAATGAATGTCTGTATAGTTTTTACAAATTATAGTTGTGCGTGCAATTGCGAAAAACACTGAAATCGCAATTGAAAAGTTGAATGTTGACGAAAACCTCTTCTTTCTTTTCTTCACGAAAAAGCCAAAGAGTTGGCTTGTTACATTTTATGTGTATGTGTGTAAGCTTCGTAGACGGTCCTATAAGAATTCCGCTACCGGGATCAGATACCGGGCGTTTAATTGCTATTACAATCGCAGAAACTCGTCAAAGCTTCTCCTTTCCTCGCGCGGAGAAAATAAATTGGATATCCTGCTGTTATCTCTTTGATCTGCGCCAACTGCGCGCAAGAACTGCCCTGAATAATAGAGTATCACGAGGAGATAGGGGAAGGAGGGGATATGAGATGTAGAGCGGTGGGACAAAAAAAAAGCGCGCTGGGAATGGCTAGAGGGGAGGACGTCGAAGTTAATGTAAAATACATAAACGGAGAGAGCACTCGAGCAATTAAAGCAATCAAGCATACGACGGGATTTTTCAGTCTTGTCAAAGCGTCTTTTCCACTCTCCACATTTTCCATATTTTTAATCTTTCCGTTATCAGCGTAGTTTGTGTAACATGTAACACAACTTTGCATACTCTACTTCTTCAATAATTTATTGCTCGTCACGCTAGAAAGATTTTATTGAGCTTACATTGAATGTTGTCCCAGAGTATTGTTATTTACATTTCCAATGTAGTGGAGATGCAAATCTGGTTTGGTTTATTCTTCTGCAAAAGCTCTAGCTAGTAATTTAGTCACTCGTATTCGCGCGCACGGCCTGTACTAATGTTAATTAATCGCGATAACATTAATTCTAATAACAACAAGCATCGCATGTGCTGTGCGCAAACTGTTGTGGATTTGCTTTTTTTTATTATTTTGTTTTTTTTTTTAATTGGATTTTGATTAAATAGAGCAATAACAACGCGGAGAAACACGTCGAGCGTGATTAATTCTTATTTCATTCAACATCTAGCGGATTATATCCGCTGAAACAGCGTATAAACGCGCAGTTTATCGTTCGCACAAATGTTCCTGCGTGTGAAACTTTTAGATAACAGCGAAATGAAATAGCGAGTCCGGCGATTATTAAGGAGAGGGAAAGAAATATATTAAAACACCAGCGCGCGCTTTCTATGTACATGCGTTCTATGTACATACATACATATACGTACCTATGTATAGCACACGCGCGTATAGATCAGAGTCCGCGGTGGTGTTCTAATATTTTCTTGAGCGTGCTACGGATACGCTATATATAGCAGTTTTCTTCATCAGTTCTATACAAAAACGTAAATGGAGCGCGCATCGCGCGGATGGGAAAGAATTCCAATTAAAGTGCGCCGCGCGCGATTTTCTCGTTGATCTCCAGAATTCAACTCTCTCCGGTAATTTTGTTTCTCGCGGCGATAATTTGACAGTAAGTTTCGTCGACGAAAATCTCGATTCTCTCTCCCGCTAACCTGTACAATATAACAACAATAGTAATAATTAGTTTTACAACAACGTGAAGATACACACAAAATTGTAAGGTATTACTGCGATAAGCAAAACTCTTGCGGTGTGAGTCTCTTTAAACAACAAACTGTGTTTTTCCGAAATGTAGTCGCGAAAATCAGGCGCGCAAAAGACAAGGCTTTTGCGAGAGATACTCGTGCGCGAAATAACGCTCGCGTTACATTCTCTTATCGTCTGGTTAAATTGAGCGCGATAAAAAGCGACGCCACACCGACGCAGCTGGCGTTAAAAGTAAGCGGGTGGTAAGAATAATTGTCGCGACCGATGTAAATAGAGGGAAACCGCCGACAGGCCGGATAAGCGTCGCGAGAGAGCGTCCTTTCGGTATTGTCTTTAGCGGGTGGCCCGCGCGGTCCTGTTAAAAAAAGCGCATTCACTCTGACGCCATCGCGTTTTCTTTTTTCTTAGTTTTCGTGCGTCTCTTTCTTTCTCTCATGAAGACAAAAAACGCTACACGACTATTAATAGGGAACACGTGTTCCGACCTTAGTACATGCTGCTCGACCCATTATCGCCGCGCGATTTTACATCATTACGGGTAATTGGAGACACGTCTCGTGCCGCTCCTCGAGATGCGCGCTCGCGTTCGCGTGTATGTGTGTGTGTGTGTGTGTGTGTGTAATGTGTGTGTGAAATGTATAATGTATAATCTCGATAGAAGATACATTTTAGAAAATTAACACCATGTGTGTGTGGTCCTTAAGCTTGCGGATGTGACTAATCACATCATTCTGTAGCTATTGATGTAATTGCTCTTCGCGTTGTAAATATCGTTTTTTTTTTTTAAGATTAAGTTTTAATTAAAAATGTGACTGATATTGTATTAAATTGATGTGCATAAAAAAACCAGTCACAGTGTATTATCTGAAAAGATGTAGTTAGCGGCGAATACATCGGACGCGTTTCGCGAACGATTTTATCGGCGTGCGTGTGAAAAACGCGTGAAAAGTCATTTCCAAGCAAAGAAAATTCACAAAAAAAACGGAAGGACGAAAACTGAATGACAAAAGAAGAAATTGTCTTCATCGAGGAAAAAGAAGAAGTGTTGCGACTCGTTTTGTGAAAGCCGAGCGAGGAGCGCAACCCTCTTTGTGAGAAACTGAATTTTTTCTTCCTCCCCGTATCGTGAGAATTTCATTCCACGGGGGGAGAAACACTAGCGTGGCGCGAAAGTCGAGTTACTTTAATTCCCGTCGGATTATCTCGACTCTCATTCGCTGGACTCTCTTATCGCGCGCGCGACTGTTCTCGGGATCATAGAACAGCAGCCGGCAGTAGAGGCATTTAATCCGACATGAAATTTCTACGTAAGTTGCGTTCCGGGGCGCTCGAGTGATTTTTAATCTCCTCGTTATACCTCTTCTTTTCTCTCTCTCTCTTTCACGCTTGAAAAAGAAAAAAAAGATAGAAAGAAAAATAAAACATGAGCTTCGCGAAATCCGTTCTCGAATCTTAATCGAGATGTAATTTTACCCGACTTCGAGGCTGTATCTCTCGACTCGAAACTTATTCCCGTTCTCTCTTCCGTTTCGTTCTTCACTTCCGGCTAAGTCGCGACCTCGTTTCCTTCGCTTCGGCTCCGACTATGCGCGAATTTAGATTCTCTGTGAGCTCTCGTGAGAAGATCGAACCTATCTTAACCTATGGGCGAGTTATAGTTAGTCCGACTATCTCTGATCTGAGAGAGGATCAATCGAGTTCGTTCTCGGTTCTTCTGGCCATCAGTCCAATCTCTTAGTTAAAAATAAACGTTTACCTCGTGACATTTCAACGTGCTTTTACTTGGGGTATGTGTGTTGACTAAAATATTTATTACTTATCATTCAAATAACTTAGATATGATTTCATGTCGTAAGCTATATTCTCAGTCTTTTTTTATACTATTATCGTTTTATGTTATAATCTTTTTTTACATGATTATCTTTTTTTTATATTATTAGCCGACAATATTGATGTCACTCTTTTTTAACGTTTTTTTTAAATTGTATATTTGATTTCAGTTTTAAAACGAGTTTTATTAAAGAGAAAAAATAATTTTAAGCTTCCACGATAATTGTTTATTGATGTTGGAACTGTGAAATCAAGCGTCAATGTTCTCGGTAATAATTCTCGCTAATAATTTGCTTGTACTTTCGAGGCGCGAATTAATTTACATGCACGGCGCGCGTCGCATAACTCGTTCGCTTTTCTCATCTCGATCCTGCGGGCTATACTTCCGTTTTCGCTCTTGTCGCGTCGCGGTGCGGCGCGAGGCGCGTATTCGTCGCGATACTCCTCATCCGGCGATGCTTATGGGATTGGTAATTTCGCAACGTAATTTTCTCTCTGTCTCTCGGTTTTCGCGCGTGAACTCCCAGCCCGCGGAGTAGTGAACATGCACTTCGGAGAGAAGCGACGAAGAATCCGGCGCGCATAACATATTTCCATTCGTGGAAATACACACACAAGCGTACACGGAAACGCACACGAAGATTGTCGTCGTTGTCGGCGTCGTCGTCGTTTCGAGCGCGATGCCGTTCTGAATTTCGCTTTAACCTCCGCGACGACGAAAGTTTGGATTAAGTCGGCGGTATAATGCGACGAGTGCAGGCAATTGGACAAGTTTGGATTTGAATTATTGTTGCCGCGAGATTGCGAAAACCACCCCTTCGGATTGTTAGCCACCTGGTCGCCTCCGACGCGGTAAGAAGTGGATATTTCAGAACAACATTATAGAAGTGAGTGGATTTCTCTTCCTCTCTCGGCTGTGAATTAAAAAGACGCTCAAATTAGATTCTTAAAATACACCAGCATCGTGTATTTTTTTAGCTGGTATTAAAGATATATTTGGAAATTAAAAACATATTGTTTACTATGCACATTTAAATTAACTGAAAATTTTTTTTTTTTATTCTTCAAAAACAAATATCGATTATACAAGCTATTAAAAATAGAAGTCAAATGATAAAAAAATATAAAATCGTCGAAAGCGTTTTTTCGATTTTAATATAAGATTCTCTGTCAAGAAAAGAGAAAGAGAGAGAGAGAGAGAGAGAGGGAGGAGGGAGAAGAGAGAAGAGGCGGATAAGGTTGAACTGCGCGAAGAAACTGACGAGCAAAGAAGCGAACGGTCAAGCCGTCTTTTTGCGCCGCGCGAAATCTCTTTATTACGCGAGGGAATCCGCTTTGTTTTCGCCGACGCCTTGAGAGTCGCGAAAAAGAGAATCGCAGACGCCGTAAAAATAAAAAAAGAAAACGAGAAGGGAGCGGACAGGAAGGGGAATCGAAAAGAAATGCAGAAGGGAATGCCACTCGGGTTCTCGTAGTCTCGACGGAACTTCGCGCGTCTTGATGAGAACTGGAAGACTGAAAAATGAGCATCGTTGGTAAAACAAAAAAAAACTCGGGAGGAAAAAGCAACTCGCGTATCAATGTGTTTAGTAGAAAACATAACGAGAGGAGAGAGAGAGAGAGAGAGAGAGAGAGAGAGAGTTCTTCGCTATTTTAAAGAATTTTTCATTATTTTATCCACCAACATTGGAAAAAACGCACCGTTTGTTTTAACTAAAATAAAGAGATCGATATCGAGTAATTATTCTAATTTGAAAAATAGTTCCACTCTCCAGAAAAATCAATCTGCAATGTTAATTATGCATTATCAATATGAATTTAATGTACACGAGGTATCTATCACAGTGTGCGTGCGCTTAAAATCACAAACTTTACAAATAAAATTGTTATTACGATTTTTCTCTTGAAAAAAAAAACAAAAAAAAAATTGTTCACCTCGGAGCCGACAAAATTGCGCGTTATTTCATCGCGCGCCGTATAAAAAGCGCCCGACGCACGTCGAGACTCGCGGGGGATTAAAACTCCGAGATTATCGCGTTCGATAAACCGACGCAATTCCAATTTCAATAATAACCTCGGTGTATTACGCGAAATTCCGATATATCGCGTTCCGCCCGATATCGCGACAATAACGTAATAACGAGACGCGCGCAAACAAATGTATCCTTTGATCTGCTTCAGGCGGAGCGACGGAGATTCCTCTTTTGCGCTTCGTTTTGCCGTTTTGCCATACGTAACAAAAGAGAGGGAAATAGGGATGACACGCTGCTCGCGCTTTTGTTCTCGCTTGGCGTATATACTATACTATGCGCCGCGATTTATTTTCCTTAGTACATCGCGCGTATGTAGTTACTTTTTCGCTTTGCGAAATATACCACAACGGGGCGGCGTCTGTATCATGGCCGTCGACGGGGAGGATTCTTTGCCGTCTCCGCGTACATTTTCTCTTCCTTTAGCTGATTTGCGTCTTTGATACGCGGCAGATGTGCGACTCTCCGTGTGCGCGCGCGCGCGCACACGTCTTCTCGCTGATCTTGTTCAGTCCGGAGAATTCCAACAAGGAAGAAAGAGAGAGATGGGGAATCGCGTTTTCTCGAAGCTTTAACGGGATGTAAATAACGACGTACAATTTCGAAATCATTTGCTCAAAGCGAATCAGTCCGCGATCGTTTCAGCAGACGCGAGCAAGAATTTTATACACGCAAAAGAGCATAAGAATGTATAGTACTCGAAATTGTAGGTATATGTAAAAGATATTTTAGAATGTATTCTCTTCTTTACTTTTCTTTTTTTATGCGACGTAATAAAACGCCTTTTTATAGGCGGCACTTTACGCTAAATTATTTCGAACTCGAACGCACGGCGCAGTGAGCGTCGCGCCGAGAAGATTTGACCCGACAATATTAAAGTACCGAGAAGCGCGAGATAAAGAGAAAAGATCTTTCTAAATCAGATTTCAGAATCCCCGGCGCGTTGTAGCGCGCCGTTCTCTGAATAAGCATATAGCCGAGTCTCTGTCATCTGATTATAATTAGACTCTAGAAAGAACGACGGGAAGCGGGACGAGAGGGTGGGAAAAGGAGGAATCGTACATAACAGAAGCCAGAAGCGGATTCACCGGCGCATTTTGCCTCCCCTGTGTTAGCAGGCTGTTTACACAGCAGGCTTCCGTGGAAACAAGCGCGTGAAAACTTTCACGACCTTGCTCCGCGAGCTCTCTCGTCCAACGTGTCGTCGTCGTTCGTCGTCGTCGTCGTCGTCGTCGTCGTAGAAAATCCAGTCGTGACCCAGCTTCTCTCTCTCTCTTCTCGCGACCCGCCACAACATAACACGGCAAACGAATCCGAGGATAGAAAATTGACTCTTCTCCTCGCTTTTGTAACGCGTTTACTTCTGTGTCGACATAAACATAAGTACAACACAGTTTATCTATTTTATGCTCGGGAAAACAAACTGAGTATATTCCATTCGACCGCGCTTTTATATCATCGCGAATGGGAACCGGTTCCTTACCGTGTCCGCGCGTGTTCCAGTTTACGATTCCGGAGAAAAGTCAAACTCGGAGCTAATTGCAAACTAACAAAGTAACGCCGGCAAGCGCCAACTCGATTTTCGCGAGTCACGTCTCCGATGGCGATTAAAGTTGGCCGCCGGAGTTTTACAGCGCTACTCGGTTCTCGCGATGACGCGAGAAGTTAAAGTCCCGTGTCCGCAAAATATTATTACACGGCCGAGCGTAGCGCGTAATCCTCGACGAGAGCTATCGAAATTAATTCTATAGCGAATTAAATTATACTCGGTCAGTTGAACATTCCGGCTATGTTTCATTACAGCCATAACGCGAGTTAATTGCGCTCGATTATTCATACATATGTATGAACGAACCGCGTTTACCTTCCGTTGCGTATAACACTGCCATTACAAGCATTAAGAACGTATTTAGTTATTAAAGTATCGCCCGCGCGCAAGAATTTATATCGCCGGATTGCACAATAATAATTATTCTATCCACCCGCTTTATAATTTTAAGATAAAATCATAACAATTAGCGTGTTATTATCGCGCGCGATATGCCATTTTATTCGCGCAATTTCCTCCCTCGTTAAAATATCACGCGCGATTTTTCTCTCCCTCGTAAACGTTTTTTTTTTGTGTGTGTATCTTTTATAAGCCGCGCGGTCCGTATCTTTGTATATTTATACGTGTGAGGGTTGATAAATGTCACGGTATTATCACTGATAACCAGGTTAACACCGCGGCGTTATTCCGCATCGACGGAACGTTGTTGTACAATGTTATTCTCACCACGGCGAAACGGATGTTTACGACGGATTTACGGGTTTCTCTCTAACGCGAAAAGGGTTGACGCGACCGGTCGGGTTCGATGTTTACGCGCATCTGGAATAATCAAGGGCGAGGCTCGACGATGGTAACGAGGGTGTCGCAAAACCGCAAACGTCATCCCTGGCAACGACAATTCTCTTCCGGGGGTATTTCCCCTTCTGTTTCTTGCTCCGAAATCCGTTAATCGTCACTCGGGAAATGAATCGTGAGGGAGAGAAGCGAGGCGCGATTTCATATCCGGAAGTGGCGGTCTATTAGAATTTGGCGCGACGACAATAAACTCCTTTTTTAGATACTAATTCTCAGTTCCGAGATTTCCCGGATCGGACGAAGAAACGCGCGATTCCGCAAGATAGTTTCGGCAATTATACTTTTTTTTATCGAGTGGAAGATAAACAGAGCGAGTTCGGCCGACGACTACAATTTCGAACAATCGTTCCGTAAGAGGGTCTAATGTCTGACGATGTTGGAGCAGTTCCGCACGGCAATAAGAACAAATCACTCTGTAACTTTCGGGACGAAGATCGAGCGATTGTCGTCGATCCTTCGTGAATTATATGAAGTTTCCCGTCTCGGGAAGACTCCGAGGGACATTATCGGAAAGCCATTAATTAGCATTCAAGGTTCGCTGCATGCAAGGTCGTGTCGCCAAGGGGATACGCGCGAGGGCGAAGGTCGTCGAGGAGTCACCACTCTCCTCCTCGACGGACACTTTCGACTTTTCCGCCCCCGCGGAGCACTTAATTAACCGCGCCGTAATTAATGACGCATCTTCCTTCCAAATGTCGTCGCCGACATTTCTACGCATATTTTTTTTTGAAAAGCGCACTCGCGCAAAAATCTTCATTAATATTACCTAACCGGTGCGAGAGAGCGAGAGATAGATTTGTGTAAAAAGTTAGTTTCCTAATGTCGGTCGTTGGTTGATAAAATTTAATTTAGCGCAAAAGCGAGATATTATTCCGACTTCTGTTATTTGATCAAGCAAATATACCTAACTTCTAAAATAAGATAAAATTCTTCAAAGATTATTTGCTGTGTAAATATAAATACTTCCAGCGTAATATTTGATTACATCGCACTCAAACGAGCGAATCTTTGATTACGTTCGGCGTTTCGTCGAGTTGTACGCTCCGTGTTCGGCTCTACTTATAAGACGTCGTTAACGCGCTCGTCGGGAACGCTTCGCGAACGTTTAATGACATCATTAACTCCTAATGAACACTGCTGCAAACTTTAACGACGCTACACTCTATTATTGTTAATCTCTGAAAATCCGACGTGGACGAATTAACAGTATCCACAGTTTCCGAAATGTTACGCGATAAAAATATATAAAACTGATTATTCGATTATAAATAATTATTAGATAATTTTGTATTGTGTGTTAAAAAATTTAGCAAGGATATCAAAGGAGATTACATTTTTTGTTTTTATTAGTACGTTTACAAAGGAATTACTCTCTAGCTTTCAAAACTAATCATTCTAGGATTAGTTGAAGTTCACAATGTGAACTCGTTTGGTTTATCACGATGTAACGAACGGTCTCAGAGGACGTTCATCCGACGAGACTTCAAAGGATATTCAAAAGGGTTGAATTTTCCCTTCGTTCGAAAGAAGCACGTGGCGCGCCCGTGGCTGCCTGCGCATCGCAGAGAAAGGCGCGCCTTGTACATATATTCTGGCGCGTCATGCCGGGAGACATTGACAAGATTCGATATTCAGTGACAGGTTCGCATCCCCCCGCGGCTTGACGTTCAGGGGAAGATACATCCCCTGATTGGCTGCTTCCATGGAAGCGTGAAACAATATCGCCACGGCGAGGACAAAGAAGAGAACGGACGGGCGTATTCGTCTTAATTTTCCAGCCGGTAGCACGCGCGGATCTCTGGGCTTTCTCTTTTTCCCTCGTCTTCTTTCCCGCTATTGGTGTACGTTATCTAATTCTGGAGGGGTTGTGCAGTATACATGAAGGCGGAGAGCGCGTCGGAAACAATAACCGTGACCTCGACTCTGATGTCGAATTCTTTTCCCGCAGACATAGAAATTACGTTACGCATTATATATGACGTTATATACGCGCTGTTATTCTTTTCAGAATTACATTTGGATAAAATTTATTCCGCAAACTTTTGCGCGTCTGTGAAAACGAAAGTTTCTCATGAAAACAGACCGGGATACACATATACGTGCGGGAACACATATACCACTTTTTTTTTACAGTCTGACAATTGAAAGGCGGAACGTCGCGACTGTTATTCGAACAGGTATCCACATATATATATATATATATATATAATATATATATATATCTCGAGCGAAGATAAATGCGGCGTAACTCCGGACGCAAACTCTCGGATAACGACTGCAAAGCGCGCGAGAAGTCCGGGCGAACGACAGTGAGAGCGACTGAGGGGAGAGACAGAGAGAAATCCGCAGAGCATACTCCGCTTAACATATCTGGGCGGATAGTGTGCTCATAGTCTCCGACCGAGCGTGGCCGATCCTCTGCTTGAACTTCCGCCCGCGCGAACCGCCGATATTACTATGAGAACGGCGGCTCGAGAGAGCGCTAAATTATTCAAGAACGACACGATTCCTGCGCTCGTCGTCGACGTTCAGCGTTCACGAGATTACAGCCGAAGCTTTCACGAACGATGTGGAGGCCGTCTCTTTCTCTCTTGATTTTCGTCGTCGAATTTTTTTTTTTTTTTTTTTTTTTTTTTACATCGCAGAAGAGAGACAACCAGAAATTTCTCCTTGCCGTCTTTAAAAGTCAAGCATCTAATTTCTTACAATTTTTTTTCAAGCTTTAGCAGTGTATATTGTATTTCCAACACTATATTGTCTACGTAACGAAGATACATGAACGCTGTCAAATCCCCGTGTGCAACCTATAGCCCTCTATCATCCCTTCGCGCATTTTGATCGCGTACATTTTGCCGCGTTTCGCATTGGCGGAGATGTCGTAAAGCGTCGTCGTGTCTAAGCAAATTTTACGATGGGATTTCACGTGTTCGCGTTATAGTGCGAAGCTCGAGCAAAACGATGATCGCGCGAGGTAAACCGAAAAGACGGCGAAATATCCGCGGCAGATTGACGTTTTCGTTTCACTTTGACGGAAATTTATGTTCATCTTTATCGAACTATATATACGAAAGTGCACGTGATAATATTGACGATAATAAAATAAATGAAATTCTTCTTTCAAATGTACCTATTGTTGTTTTCGCGTTACGTGGCGACTTTTCAAGCTCAAACATGCATTTCCAGTATTTTTATTTTTACGAGCAATAACAAAAAGAGAGAGAGAGAGAGAGAGAGAGAGAGAGAGAGAGATAAAGTGGCTCGATGTACACAAAATAATACGTGTTCAATAAATTTTTTATTGCGATATACAATTTATTGTTCAGGCTTTTCCGTCTTGCGATTTATTGCAAGAATTTATCGCAGAGATTCGAACTGTCCCGAAAAGCGCCATGATTTTATAGAAAGGTCCATTCGGAGGGCTTGTCGTTGTAAGCCTCTTAATTTTGCCCGGAAACAATCGAAAACCACCAACTGCCATCGAAATTGTGGAACTCAATCATTTTCCTCCTATCTCCGATGCAATAAAATCACCGCGAGGGATGACCCCAACTCGCAGGATAAGCTCGCGATTAAACGTGAAGTCATGCGTTCAATCGTTAATGTCACTTGATTTTTGCGTTGATCTTGATTTTTGATGAAAATAAAATAAAAGATATTTTTTTAGATATAAGTTCTTTAGAGATCGATTCTCCGATTTTTATAAAATTTTGTGAAAAAACAAAAGTTGAAGAGGTTTTAAATGCTGCTTAATATATATCTAAAAGGATTTTTGGAGCAAATAATGTTTTCATCAAAAACCGAGATTTCACTTAACAATAAAAAAGACTTCAATTAGTAAGTAACAATGTGAAGATTAGCGTTCGCGGAGAATAAACGTGGCAAATAGAACTCACGGACGTGTACATTCCAAATTTGATCGTTGGAAGTAGACCATTATTGGTATTGCAACCGCGCGTTTCAATATTGTGCCGCCGTGATTAAATGTTTAACATCAATAGCAAATAAAATATCGAGTGCAGCGTGCCGTGTGACCGGATGGAAAATATGCGAGTGCTTAATCCCTTAGAGACATCTCGAACGTTCAAATAGCGCGTTGTATCGATGAATAAATAAGCGGCAAAATAGAGGAGAGGGAAGGGGAGATGATCATTCTGGCGAACTGTCGAATTAATCAAAAATTAATTTGCGCCCATTATGTGGCCCGAGTTATTACAGCGTACGGTTCCAAATGACGGTTACCGCGAGTTCATTAAATGTGAGACAGCGGTTGCCCGATTAATCCGTGACAGAACTGGTAATTAATAAAATAAAATATTTTACCATTCGTTCGGTTTACTCGTAACGAAAGTTATAATTTTTTATATTTTTTGCAACAATTCTACGATTGTATAGAGTATATTCTACGATATAGGGTAAATGGGGGTAAGATAGCCATAGTTTTCTTTATGCAAAAAACAGACTTTTATTTTTGTTATTTTTTAATATTGTTTTTTTATTTTATTTCACTGAAGCCTAAAGTAATAATAACTAACTCAAAATTAAAGAGAAAACACTTAACAGAAATTTAATATTATATAAAACATTAAAATGTATGCATTGGCCATCTTGTCCAACTTTTAGAGGAAAGATGGCCATAGATGTTTTTTTTGTAAAAGATATAAGTAAAAGTAATTGTAAATATGTAATTTAATTATATATTTAATAATTATATGTGAAATACAATATATTTATTATACGTAAAAAATTATTACATATTGTTGTTAATGTTTTCATGCATAGTATGTTTTTAATTATGAAACACAACTTTATATAAACTATAAAAAAACAAATAGCAAAAAAACATTTTTTTTTCGATGATTAAATACATTGTAGATTATATTACAGTCATAAAAAAATATACATATTATTATATATAACTTTTTTATAAAAATAGGCC